>PNEN01000537.1:50694-160301 GCA_002933655.1 Cercospora berteroae | reverse complement strand
GTTTAGTAATGGTGGTGGATACGAGATGGAAGTTGATGCACATGCCTATCTAATTCACATGCTTATCAAACACGTTAGATCGCGAACGTCAAGAAGCAGCTCGCATTCGGATGCTACCTGTCAGATGGCCACGCCATCTGTGCCAAGTTCTATGAGAATTATTCAATGTCACAAATCGACAACAAGAAGCGCGCCTTGTCATGTGCGACAAGTGGTTGAAAGTGACATGACTCGCGAACGTCTGCACTGTAGACAAGGGACCGAGACCGGCCGATTGCCAAGACATACAGGACATATGTATGTGCAACGACACGCTGACGATCGTCTATGCCATGCAATTGTCCCGCAAGCTTGAGCGCATACAGTCGACCGCCGCCATGTGGAGCAATGACAGGCGCGCTGCAAAATCTAAACCCATGAGATGATCCAGCTGTCGAGAACGACCAACATCTCTTCTGCTTAGGAAGTAACCCTGCTATCGCGTGTACAGAAGGAATGACCAAGGTTTTGTGTAATTGATGGAACGGTCTGCGCTGACATTCCACTTGATGAGGTGTCAATGCTCTGCTCAACGCGGCGCGGCAGTATATTCTTCATTCATGATGGGTGCCAATATCCCAGCGAGATGAGACCACATTTGCCTGCTTTTCCACGTGGTCAGCACTTCCTGCGAACGAACGCTGTCTTTTGAGAGGGGGAAGACGTGGCGCTCTCGATGGCTCAGAGTCCCGGACTTGCGAGGAGCTTCCAGGTTCGAGGCCTCCAACGCGACAGCCGCCCACGGGAGCTGGTGCCAATCAGCACTGGTGGTGCAGAGGAGGATGGCCACGGCAAGCTTCGTCGTATGTAGCTAATGCACAGCGGCGCTGCTGGACCGCCTCTTGTCCCGAATGCAAGTTACCGCGTGTCCCGTCGCTCATCAGTGCAAGTCACTTGTTTGGTGCAGCGCAGAGTATGGAGGTACGTCCGATGCGCGTTCTGGACCTCCGGCGCGTGAGGCGATCCGGGCTCGCGTCCCTCTTTGCATCATAGTTGTGACACATCTGCAGCCGTATCGTTGGCGCCGTGGTGTGGCGGATTGTTCATATAGAAGATGCCCTTGCCCCGTAGGTCTCTGCGTCTTTGCCCCGTGTTGGCATTTTCTGCACCTCTGACTCCTACAATGCCGCTACTGATGATCAAGCCGATGAAGTAGCGTTCTGAGCTTCTCAAGAGACGTGGCGATGCGTGGCAATGATACTGGCCTGCGTTCAGGGACTGCATGATCGTGTTTGGGGTGTCGCTCATCCCTTCCGACCGTGTGGAAGAAGCTGACAAGCGCAGGCAGAGGGTGGGCGCCTGCCTTAATTCTTGTTTGGCGATCGATGATGGATCAACTGAACCCTGCCAGATGGGCTAGCGACATTTGATCATCTTCGCGATGCACCGGGGCTTCCTCCGAAGATTATCACAACTTTGTCGCGACGGAGTAAACGACCTGGGACCTGGGCCAGGACAACATCGCTGAAATTCACCTTTCCTACCTTCGATCATCTTCACACATGGGCAAAGGCCTCTCCAGAGAGCGAAATTGTTCCGCTCGCGCCATTCCCTCAGGAATGCTCCCGCTCAACAGACCAGTACAGCCCATCATGGCATCAACCGAATCGCATCGCAAAGATCACTGCAAAGGCTCTCATACTCAGCGTTCACGTATCAGCAGCGAGTATCCGTCGGGCTATAATCTCTAGGACGCAACATGGACGATACCTCTGTCACTAAGTGAGCATAGCTGAAGAAAGTACTGCCAGTGTCCAGGTCCTGGTCCATTTACGTCCAGCACAAGTCCCGCAAAGCGGCGGACAGAACCAAGCAGCTTGTCTTCACCTTGCGACTGGTAAGGTCTGCTGCGCCAGGTGGTATTGAAACGCCAAAGGCATCACAAGGTCTCGATGTTGATGAGGAATCTCCACAAGCGCGTCGACCTCCTGGACCGAGCCAATGCAGCATTTCGAATGTCCCACAGCAAGGACAATACAGAGGGCTACAGAGGTGCTCGACGCCTTGGGCTTGGTCAGAGCCTCGATGGTGTGCTCATGTTGATGGGCTTCGAACACAGCGGTATGGAGGCTGCGGGTCAAACGGGTCAGATCTGCGAGGAGGCGGCACATTCGGGACCCGGAAAAGGCAGCATGATGCGTGCAGGCTTTCGCGCATGCGGAGGACAAAGCGTAGGGTTCAGCACGCTCGCCTGTGTTCTCAGACGGAGTGGTCGATGGGCAAGGTGAGTTGCACGGCCTTCGGGACTGTCCAGGCAACGCGCGCATGCTCGTGTCGATGCGAAATGCAGCTCTCATGCATG
This sequence comes from Cercospora berteroae, assembly GCA_002933655.1. Lineage (NCBI taxonomy): Eukaryota > Fungi > Ascomycota > Dothideomycetes > Mycosphaerellales > Mycosphaerellaceae > Cercospora > Cercospora berteroae. The sequence continues at coordinate 157,960 of PNEN01000537.1, read as the reverse complement.
GCGCCACCGCTCCGTGGGCAAGTGGCATGTCGCTGCAGCAAAATCATCGTCTCGCTCGAGGTGAAGCACGCAGTGCGACTGCTGCCCCAGCCAAGCTCGATCGGGCAAATGCGTCGGTACAGCGCATACAGATGCAAGCCCGCCGGACTCCAGACGACGCAGCGCAGCGCCTCGGCGCAAGCCTCTCGGACAGTGTTTGTCGGCGCGCCCGAGCTGTTGCGTGCCCGGCACGATGTACTGTCGCGCGGGAAATGGCACCAAGTACCGTGACGACTTGTCCTGCAGGGCTGCAGAGGATGGGATGCAGCGACCGGCGGTAACTCCGCCGTGTGGAATCGCTTCCACTTCGCAGCTGGAGGACCGCACAGCAGCCGTCGGCGAGTCTCGGGCGACATCGGGCGTGGCAGTGCATGGCAGTTGCGTTCAGTGTGAGTGACGATGTCAGAGCCCGCCGTCGCGACCGTGCAGGAAGATGCACAGCGGCGAAGACACAGCGGAGGAAGAAGCAGCAAGAATGGGGGAAGAAAGTTTGGCGGATCGGCAGGCAGGCATCATGTCAAAAAAGCAGCAGCTCAGCGCGTCCCAGATGGGCGTGGCGACTGCGGGCAGGCGTCGCGCAGAACGATCGATGGCCGGGCAGGGCAGGGCATTATCGCGGTCTCACACACAGCGCAGCACCGCACCGCAGAGCATCAACGATGGAAAAGGCCTGGCCTGGGCCTGGGCCGTGGCCGCGGCGCAGGTGCATGCTCGTCACGCCCGCAGCGAAGATGGCCGACCGACCGACCGTGGGCGTGGGCGGGCAGGCACAAGCTCACCGCACACGGTCTGGGGCCAAGCGACACAACCACCAGGGAAGCGGCGGCGTCTAGAATGCTGCCATGATGATGCTGCCGGTGCGTGAGTGAGATCGTGTCTGGTGTCCCGGGAGTGCCGTGCAGCTGTCGCGCGCTCCAGACGAAGCGTGAAGAGTGTTGCGAAAGTGCTCCGCTAGCCTCGTGCAGAGACGACGTGTTGCACGGCCGCCGCATGGAGGCTTCTGCCTTTGCTCCACTCACAAGCTTCGGCTCAATGACAACGAGCGGATCGCGCTCCTGCGCCGTGCCAATTGTCATGCACTACAAACACCGGTGACTGTGCAGCAGCCTCCCGCCTTGCTCGACACAATCCACAGCCGAGTCAACATTGAAAGTGCTCCCGCGGCCCGGTGAAAATGCCTTTGGAGGTCGCACTCCCTTCATGGCAGAAAGTTACTACATCACCCCGTCCGACTCCACGGGCTCCTCCGCCTCCAAATTCGGCTCGGGCAGTTCGCGCTCAGGACGAGACGGCAAGACGCCCAAGAGGGAGCAGGTCGCAGCCGCGTGCCTCCAGTGTCGCAGCAAGAAGGTCAAGGTGAGAGCGACCCATTTTCTGCTGCCCTGATGCCGCCCGCTCACAGCCCGCCGTCTAGTGCGACGCCGTGCGTCCCTTCTGTGGCCGTTGTCGCCAGCGCAGGCTGCAGTGTGAGTACGACGTCGCCGAGCCCGACGTCACCAAGCTCGAGGCGGCCAAACGACGAAACGAGGAGATGCATGACCAGTTGAGCGCCATGAGGGAGCTCTACGCAGCCCTGGCAACGAGGTCCGAGGTGGAAGCAGCACGGATACTTCACTTGATACGGGCGAACCCCAATGATCCCTTTGCGGTGCTTCGTGCTGTGCAAGAGGCGGATCTGTTGCTGCGTCGTGCCGCGGGCGCACGCAATGACCATGATCGCGTTCCATGACCGTCGCGAATCCGGCACTAAATGATCCTGCCTGCCACTGAGAGACCCGCGTGCCGCCTGCTCCGTCCTTTTGGCACGTCAGCACGTCGGACGCAGGTCGCGGTATTCCAGGCTATGAGGGCATGTCAGTTTTGGTGCTCTGCTGCCGCAGCAATGCAAAGCGTTGGGTCGGCTCTGGAGCGGACTTGAAGTGTGGTTAGGCTCGCGAATTCCACATAACGTCAAGATGATCTATGAGATACCGCCCGTCGTCATCTTGACGCATCATACTGGCCGTACTCTGAAATCGCGTCGCGGAGCCCGCAAGTCGCTTAGTACCAAACAGGCAATGAACGCAGTCCAAGTCGTTGTACCTGATGGAATCCAAAGTCAGCCGTATGCCTCATTAGCCTCTTCATATGTCCGGAGCGTTCGAAGTAAGGTTTTATGGCATCGCACGCATTATTTTTGAGGGCGACAAAGACGGCGGTCTGACGATTGACCATGTGTCGACTCGCACGTGGAAGGCTTGAGAGAGAATCGCCCGCGTCAGACGGTTGAGGCTTCCAGTCAGCTTTTATTGCGAGCGGCACATGTGATACGACGAGGCTCTGATGACAACTCGGACGGGATAGGAACATCTGGTGGGATCTATGTGCAAGACTAGCAACGTAAATCACCACATATCACAAAGTATTCCGCAGGGTCCAAGAGAGGTGGAGCGGTCCTCGTGTGGGCCAAGTCCTGGTTGAACTATGCACGAGGGCGTGAGGTTTACGCCAATCAGTGCAATTCGCCATGGATGTCCCGGCTGGTCTTGCCGTCCGTCAGCGTGTGCCAGAGGTCAGCTCATCTATCGTCGAAGTTCCTCCAAGTCAATTCGATCGCATCACAGTCGAATCAAGGAGTGTCACCTCGCGGGATGTCGCTGAGACTTGGGGCCAGGAACCTCCGCTGTCTCAATCAAGAGTTTGGACGTACATGTGGCATAACGATACGCGAAAGTAGCGATACTGCCCGCACACGAAGCGTTCGTTTGGACTGACCAACGACCGTCTCCTTGCTGATGATCATTGCGAGCAAGCTGTCGGTACCTGCCGGGGTTGTAGGACGCTTTCACTGCGATTCGACGAACCAGCATTCTAGAAGACGCGGAGCTTCCACTGCACAGCGGCCGATACCACCGAGTCGTACAGTCATGCTACAGCGACGAGATGCAGCCTGACGGGCTGGCCTAACACAACAAGCACCCGGGACGTCTTCCCTAGATTTCGCGTCCCTTGGGGTCGCGAGAAGAGCAGGCCGCCGCTGTAGCGTTCGGCTCCATTCTGTGTGGCAAGACGGACAGCTGCACAATCACGGAGGGTAGTGATGGTCTGCTCGGCTGCATCACTCTCCCATGACTGCACAAGATACCCTCGATACACACCTTCCCCACGCACACTTGCCGCCAGAGCACGGTTCAGTGTTCAGGACCGCGATGAAGAGCTTGCGCGAAGAGGAACACCTCGTGATGTGGCTGCAATATGCGGATCCTGAGATGCATCGTGGATTTTGCTCCCGGGTCAATGTGGATGCGGAAAAGGAAGAATGTGCTGAAATTGGCGAACAATACTCTGTCAGAACAGGCCAAGTACATAAGTTGAAGTGTTTCTACTTTCAGCTTCACTTCGTCGCCGTTGCGCGAAGTGGGTCGAACCCGAAACGCGCCAGTGGAAACTCGCAGCCACGCCTTCCTGCCGTTCGAGCAAACACGAAACGCAACTACAAGAGATTTCGCTGCCTACTGCACTTGCCCACCTGTACTGCATCCCAAGCTGAGACAACATGGAACCCGAAGCAGCACTTGAGTTGGTGCAGCGCGAACGAGACATTCTCGAGACGGCGAACGAACGGAAGGGGCAACTACGTCCATCAAACCTGCCGACCCGCGCGGAGCTCCTGCAATCATTCCAAGCGGCTGGAAAGGACAACGAACAGGGCAGCCCGCAAGAGCCATATCGAATTATCGTCGGCCATATCTATCCGCCGTGCAACAAATCGCTGGCGGAACTCGAAGATATCGCCATCGGCGACCTGCGTTTGGAGACTGTGCACCATGGCAAACGACTCGTGTTACGCACTATTGGCCACCCCAAGAGTGAGGACGGCGTAATCAACGCTGTTGAGGACGCCCACGGAAATGTCGATCGTTTGGTGGTATATCATTGCGGCCAAGACATTCTGCGGAAAGATGGACTGGTGGCAGTGAAGGACCCGTACTACAAGATCGCCGTTGACGGTGGCTGTGTGATTCGTGTTGATCACCCGGGTAACATCATCGTCCTACATGAAGGCCACGAGATCGTGCCAAAGACCCTACGAGAGGCAGGGCTCGATTCCTTGTCTATCGATGGCGCAAATATGTATAAGGAGAGAGGCAATGACTCGTACCAAAAGGCAGACTACAGCCAGGCAGTTCGATTCTACAGCAGAGGGCTTGAGATATGTGACGCTGCGGCCGGTGTCAAGTACGATCTCCATCGCAACCGCGCCATGGCCAACACGTATCTTGGGCGGCACGAGGCAGCGCTGGAGGACGCCAAAGCAGCTCTGATTCCCTCCAAAGATCTCAACGAGAAGTCGAAGAAGTTGAATGGAAAGGCTTACTACCGAGCCGGCTGTGCAGCATACCAGCTCGAGCGATTCGCATCAGCTGCGTCCTTCTTCGAAAACGTCCTGGAACTCGATCCCAAGGACACAGAAGCGCAATCTCAGCTCCGCCGTACGGAGGCTCGGCTCGACGAACAGGCCAGTGGGCAGTACAATCTCGAGCTCATGACGAAAAAGCTGCGCAAGGATCCCAAGCTGCGAATTCTGGACCACGCAAGTTTCACTTCCAAAGTCGAGATCAAAGATGCGAGTGAGAAAGGCCGCGGACTTTTCGCGACTTGTGATTTGGAAGCGGGAGAACTGGTCATGTGTGAAAAGGCGTTCTGCGTGGCTGGCTTAGAGGAGAAAGCTGAGGAGAGCAGGGTCATCAACCTACTGGACAGCACGATGTCAATAGGCACGCATGCATTGCGACTCGTCAAGGTTCTACAGAAACTGCTGCACAGTCCCGAGCAAGCAGCTCGTTTCCTTGAGCTATGCGATGGCGACTACCAACCAAGGCCGTCCCCCGCTCTTGTCGACGGCGTGGTCCCCGTCGATACCTTTCAGGTGATCAGCGCATTGAAGGCAAATGGCTTCTCCTGTCCCTCATCGGCATCTTCTATCACAATGGACGAAGAGGATGAGGGCAGCAAATGCACGGGAGTTTGGCTCATTAGTTCCGCCATCAACCACGACTGCATCGGAAACGTGAGCCGCACCTTTCTCGGCGACATGCTCTTGCTGCGAGCCAACAGACGCATCTCTGCTGGCGAAGAACTCACTATGCGATACATCAATCTCGAGAACACAATTGAGCAGTTCCACGAGCAATTGAGAAGAAGCTGGAACTTTTCCTGCACATGTCGACTTTGCATAGCCGAGGTCAACACGCCGCCGTATCAGCGAAACATACGCGCTTCGCTCCTTGGGCAAGTGATTGAGCTCATGAATGAGCATCCCGTTCTGGAATGGAGTCCTCCATCCATGGAAATCATCAATCAGGTCGAGAAACTTTGCAAGGCAATTGAGAGCACATACAACGACTCTCTCTTCAAAGCTTTGCCTAGAAGTATGATGCACGTGGTCCATTTTTGGCTATGTATGGCGTACGCTACTAAGAGCATGGGTGATGCAATGCTCGACGCCGCTCAGCTCGTACTTCGAGACCTGGGCTTTGGCGTCTCTGAACACAATGGCACCCTGTCCGTTGAAAAGTCAAATGCTAGGCTCGATGCTTCGGGTATACATGCGGTAAGTCCAATGCAGACAGGCTTCTTTCCTCGTTTCTTGCAACTGATACCCTGCACAGGCCATGTATGCCGCACAGATCGGGGAAGCGAAAGGCCGGGGCGGTATCGCGCGTCAATACGAGGAATTCGCGAAGGAGTTGTACCTTCTCTTTTCGGGATCGATGTACAACTTCGCGGAGCTCTTCCCATCGGTGTTCTAGTCATACTTCATCGCATCGTCCTGCACCACTCGCTTGCCGCTCCGACTCAGTCGCATTACGAGCCAGATTCGCCTTCGAACGAGAATTTCCGCTCCCATCTCCAGAAACCGCGATCATACCGCCACAGCGCAAGTCCTTCCGCCTTCCCACCATCGCCCTTCCAAAACGACTTCACTTCATCCAGTGAATTTTGAACTTCACCTTCATCATCCACTTTATTCATCAACGTATAATGCACTCGACACCCTCCCGCATCCTGCTGTGAAAGCCAGCCCTCTCCCTTCCAAGCCTCCTGCAACTGTCGATGAATCGCCTTCGCCTGACTTGCCCCATGTTGATTCGATACCGAAATTGCAAAACCTTTCTTCAATCGAAAAGGCTCAGCTGCTTCGACACGAAAGGTAGAAGTAGTTTTCGTTACTTCGAGCAGAGTGGGAATTATTTTGCTTTCTAGTTTACTTTCCGGTAAAGCGTGGAATAGGGTCAAGTGAGCGGCGAGTTTGTTGATCTTCTTTGGGAAATATCGTGTTCGTAAGTCTGTCATGCGTTCGTGGAGGGGCTTGTCTGTGAGGAGGGTGAGGACGTAGACGTTTTGTTCTTCATTTCCGGTTTGTGGGATGTGGGAGGGTGAGGGTTGTCGTTTCGGCGGTCCTGATGACTGATCATGGCCTCTTCCGTGATTGTTTGAAGCCTGTTGAGCTTGTGATGAGGCTGTGCTGAACTGCTTCGATGTGGCTGGAAGCGCTTGAGAAAGCGTTGCAGAGTAGCTCAAGCCACCCGTACTCGACATTGCTTTCAATAATCGCCGCTGTATTTGAGATGACTGAGGTGCGAACGATGGCATTTGCACGCAACTACGGGATTGATCGTTTGTGGACTGGTTTGGAGGATTTTGATGAACTGATCACAAAATACTGACGTAGTGATTTGATAGCACGTTCGATGCGGACCACGGGACACGAACGAGAGTGCCAAGACCGCCTTCCAACTTCCTAGACCGCCTTCGAATGCGAAAATACACTCCACTACGGCCTTCGATAGCTCGTGCGTTTGCAAACACCGGCGTGGTGCGCAGTCAAGGAGTCCCTTGTTACTGCAATATGGCAAGAACCAGAACCGGGCGTCTTCCTTCGTATCAAAGTACGGAGGGGAACATGTCGCTTCGTCGAACGTGCAAGGTCTCCCCGTGAAGGAAGGCAATGCGTGACTCGTCGCTGCATCGTTCATGGCTGACACGGGCGTGATGCTGGACGGTGCGCTTGATTGTCCTCATGCGAACCTCACCTCGCGAGATGGAGCGTCGGTCCTTTGCATTTCAAATCTGGCCAGCATCGACCATGGCGGGAGCGGCCGCAAGCGCGGAGCAATACATTTGGCTCCACAGCAAGATCTTCCGCAAGCGCAAGCGCACTTTGACAACTTCCCTTGACCTGGACCGTCGGTAGTTCTTGCTCGTCGCAAGTCGACGGGGGATGTGCTCCGGAATCGCGACCAAAACCGAGCAGCGAACGACTTTCGTGTCGGCCCGGCGTCGATCCTTTCAGATGGGGACGGGCAGCGGCGCCAGGGCGTCTCGGAGCAGCCACGATGAACTGCCGTCCACAGCCCCTCAGCAGATCGTGGCCGAAAGCGACGCAGCAGCAAGCCGAGTGCCCTAGGCATGAATCATTGCCCTGCGTGCGCTGTGTTCCCTACGCAGAATATGCACAATGGAAGCAGCAAGTCCCAGAACCGCAGCGCGTCTCCTGTGCGAGCAAGGGGAGCTGCGTGCGAAGACTGCATCGCTGCCTTGGCGACCGTGCACGTGCGCGACATCCTCGTAGGACAACAAGCGAGGTGCGGGACGGGCGACCTCGTCGTTGTCGTTGCGGACGTCCAAGCTGGAAATTGCGACTCAGGCGGACCGCCTTCACCACAACGCCGCGCTCGCATTCATCTGCCAACGGTCATGCTCTGTTTACATCGACTTCCATCTGCTCCGGCGCCGGGATTGCCACCGAATTGCAATATATTTGACTTGAGCAGATGTGCTGTCTAGCCAGCAACGCCGACTCTGCGTTGCACAGTGCTTAAGCGACCCAGCGATCACGCACCAATTGCGACAGCACCTCAGATTAGGTTGCGGCGGCGCGAGATGCCTTTCCAAATACCACGAGGGTCTATCCATGTGACCATGTCTACTTGATCGCAAGCTTTCCGGGAGCGACGGGTTCTGCAATTCCAACCAATGGCGCTTGTTTCGTCCTGCCAACACTGCCGTGATCCCAGTCCAATCCAACAATCGGGTAATACTCCGTTCTCCAGATCTCTGGTTGTTCGTGCGGCAACTGCTGGTCCACCACCCCCGGCTCAGCTGCGCCTTGTCTGGCGACTCCGAGATCTCATGCTCCGCTCTCGCGACATGGTACTCGCCTTATTCGCCCCGGCTTGAACGCTAGACGGCTCTTGTGGATGGAAGGACCGAACTTTTCCACTTGCTCTCCTGTATCCTATATGACATGCATGACCCCATCGCCCGGCTGCCAGATCCATCGCCATCCTCCCAAGAATGACATGTCATCTCCTTGTCAGGTACATTCGCACCGTCAGACCTTCCGCTCCCGTTTTCTGACTCGGCAAATGGTAGCACAACAGCAACGAGACAATTCGTTACGGAGTTGCATAATATCTGCCAGTCAATATACTGGCTACAATACCTCAGAGTAGACCGATGAGCGACGCAAAGTTGTGTTCGCTGTTGAGCTTGGACGATTTCCTCTGTTTCAATGGCCCTACGGGAGTGGTTGTTGCCCAGGATGACAGCAGAATGAACTTCTTTCACCATCTGGGCTTGCAGGAAAACGCTTACCGGCATCGTATGCTCTACAGAAAGATGAAGGTACGAAGCACGTTACTTGGAGCACGAGGCTCAGCACTGACATCAAGATAGGAAGAAGCCAAAGTGGGTATGCGTCGACTGTTTGGAGATCCCAAGTCACTAGATCAATCTGCGGCACGTGGTAAGACGGTCACGCCACCTTACAGTGTCAGTCAAATGTCCGAACTGGCCTTTCAACGGGAAGTAGAGAATATCTACGAGAACGCTTCTCGACAGACCAGAGGGATTTACGATCTCACGCGGACCGCCAATGGACACAACTGGGTGATCCGATGGATGCTGTGGCATGTCATTCAAGCACGACATGCCGAGGAGAACCGGGCGGCGAGCAGTACAGGCGAAGAGGATCGTTCAGTCACGTCTCCTTACTCTCCTGGGATGGATTGGTCACCGGCCAGTTGCTGCAATCCAGTGCAAAGCAAAGCAGCGTGGATCAAGACGGTAGTCACGCAGTACGAGACGAGTGACAGTGAAGATTGGGAGAACGACTATCCGCATCACGTTAAACTCAAACCGAGGCAAGCAGTAGCACATCTGGGAACGCCTACTACACCGCGGAAATCAGTATTCTGGGATCATGTCATGACTTGATACCTAGCGACTACGGCCCTCGACTTTTAGCTGCGGACCCCTACCGCAATACCAACAACTCTAAGGACATGTTGTCTCTCCCTACAAGGAGCACACCCACAGCCATCTTGGTCGGCGAGAGAATCCTGTCATGCAGACTAGCAACTGCTGTTCATACACAAGCAGACGCCAGGCCACGGGCTCACACGAAGCACATTCAGAGCGCAGCCTGGCTCCCAGCTGGTATCGACAAGCCCATCCCTCTCATCACCAACACGAATTTACGATTTCACGCTGTCACGACTGGAAAGCGGAACCTTCACACCACATTGCGAAGAATATCACTGCATCTGGCACTCCGTTTACAGCGACGTTCGATGCCTTGGCCCGACGAATGTCAAACATGTTTGACACTCATCATTCGAAGCGCATCATTGATACCCAACTTTGATCGAAATAGCATTCAGATGCGAGCATACGTTTCAATGATCGAAATCAGCATGCAGGTGCGAGCATACGTTTCACTTTGTACGACGAAGATCGGGGAGCAGAGGGAGGATAAATGCGGAATAGCGTGCTACGAATAATTGTACTTTTATTAGCGCACTGGAGAATAGCGACAATGCTATATACCCTCCCTCCGTGTTTCTATCTGGACCTCTCACGCTCCCAATTGATTGTAACTGGATATCGTCTTTCACACATGACCCGAAAATCGCACGCACGCGTACTAACTTGCAAGGATGCCAGCTGACGAAGTGTGACAGCACAGCAAGTGGGTGCACGATCGCCAAGTACACTTGTACATAGAGAGAGCAGCAACGAAAAAGGTGTGTGTCGCCATGTCGCTAGGAACCACCGGCTTCCGATCCCCGGAGGATCTGGATTCTCATCTGACATGCTTGCTTGCATCATCCGTCAGCCACTGTGAGCCGCTTTGTTGCACTGTGCTTGGATAATTGACGCCATCCACATCCACAACCACCGGCCCGAGATCCGAGGCGTGAGGCGCGAAACTTTTGTTTTTCCACATTTTTTGGGCTCTCTCGCGTGGACGTTGGACGGGACAGGACAGGTGACCCTTGTTGGACGCGTGCCACATGCTACAGCTGTCTTCCTTTTCTCAGCTGACACTTTCTTCTCGTCAGCTGGTGAGTACTTTCTGCTCTAGGCTTCGCAATGAGGCGGGCAAAAGATGAGGGCCCTCTTTGTCTGTTCAAGTTCGGGAATACCACGGACTTGCTGTGGATTTTGCTATCTTGCATTGCATTGCTAATCTTCGTCACGGTTAATAATATGGAGTGTAATAAATTGAGATGCAGTTTGGCACATTCCAGATCTGGGGAAGATCGAGAGGCGGCGCAGTGGATGGACCTCAGCTTGTTCTGCTTCTCCTTCCTTCTTGGTGCCTAGCTGCTTTGCTCGCACAGCTCGCTCCTACCGGTGCCCATTACCTTCTGCTGTGACGCGCAGGCTTGCTGGGCGAGCTGCAAGCTGCAGTCAGTGCCTTTCTTCACGCTTGCGTGTGATCCTTCGGAACGTGTTGGTCGTTTGAGGTAACCTCGGGCGACGCTCGGCGTGGCATGGCATTTGAGGGTCCCATCGTTGTTGAGAGAAGTTCACGGCACTGTGCATTGACAGAAAATGGAATTCTGCATTCTCTTGTTGTAGCAATTCTCTTCCTGCATGCAAGGCTTTTGTAATTCTTTCTGCAAGTCATGACCGAGTTGTTGACTTCTCCGAGGGATGCGGCTTCATCGCGGCAGTCGTCAGCTCGTCTGATCAGCTTGCCAGTCCCGGCCAGTGTGGTCGTATCCTCCCCTCCGTGCGGGCGCTTTCAGTGCCCCAGATGGCCTAGACTTTCAGCTCAACCCTATCCAGTTCTGCTCATTGCTGCAGGTGCTCACAGTGACAAACGTCACTTACGCACTTAGCTCCCGTGTTTTACGGAGCATCTCGGCTTCTCGTGTGCTCTCGCTTGCTATGCTCTGACTTCGTTCCATCGCTGTGCAGCAGCGAAATTTTTCTCCTTCGTGTAGCCAATAACGTGGCGATCTCAGCTACTAAATCGTTTGCCTTTGCAGCAACAATATAAAACTGACAGCTTGTTTTGCTTGTGTTCGAAGAGCTCGAGACGGTCATATCTGGGGTCCAATAGTGTAGGAGCGGCCCCCCCGGAACCTTGGTGGGGCTTGGCTCCAACCACGATAAAGTGACAGCCGTGTTTCTGCCCGCAACTTGGGCGACGGCGAGAAGATTCGTGAGAATAAGCGTTGCACGTGGAAGACGTGTGCATCGTCGGATAAACTACAGTACGCCATGTGACCCATCGGAGCTAAGACCGGCTGGTGAAAGAGACCAAAGGAGCACCATCGACCAGATCATTGGGTCTGAAGAGCGCAGAACTAGGGTGGGAGTCCCCCTCACGGGCCCGCCGAAAGGCACATTCAGCCCTCGTGTGCGTTGTCTGCAGTGTGTATGGTGGGTCGTTCCGACGGTCCTGCTCTGCCACTACATCTGCAGTCTTCCGATGGAACTCAATTGGAGGTTGTGGCTGTAGTGCCGATCCATCTTCAGCCGAGCCGGTCAATATGGGCTCGTGAATGTTCATGCAGGCGAGTGAACAGAGGTCCAGACAGCTCGCTTGCTCTTCCCACACAGCTCGCTGTACTTTCTTGACAGAGAGCACGCGACAGATCGTATAAGCCCTGGCCTGCCATTCCTCAGCACTGCACAGTATCACATCCAATTTTCCGACAGTGCCAAATCCGATGCTCGCTTTTGCTCGATGCTGTATTGATCGATTCGTCCCAGAGATAGTGTACAAGGCAGGACCACAGAACTTCCGAGACCTTCGAGGAGACTTCTCATCACGGCTGCCTCCAGATCAGGATTTGCACAATTGCAATCGACATAGCGGGAAAGGCAACCCCACGACTCGCCCAAGCTTTCGGACTGCCGTCAGAAAACCATCTCTCAAGAGCACAATGTGCTATCTCTCCAATGTCAAGTGGGAGAAGTGTGGCCACTACGCCATAATCACCGAGCCATGCGTCGAAGCAAGGAGAAGACAACCACCATCGCTGTGCACAACGGTTCACGAGCCCAAGGCGACCTTGATTCCTAGGTCACGAGGAGTGTGTCCTGATCAAACCCGACATGCTGGTCAGGCTTCAGCCACTCCACAGCACATACCGACATGTTGAAAGAAAATCCACGAATGATCGCGAGGGGGGTGCAGGCGATGTCCTGGCGAACGATAGCGTTATAATAGAAGGAGCCGAAGGTGTTCGAAGGAGTTTCGGTTGTTGGTAGCTGTGGCGAATAGTGTGCGTCCTGTTATTATGACCACGCGTCAATCGGCTTTGGACGAAATGAGATTCCGCAAAGATCGCTTAAAGCAGGCCAAGGCGCGATCGCCCTGCAGCGACCAATGCCAGCGTAATACAAGCGAATGCGTGGAAGCCATCGTTGAGCCTTTGCCACAGTCGACATTGTATGCATGAGCCTATGCCACAGGAAGAGCAAGTTTCTCCGCAAACACGAGCTCAGCCCAGCCGATATTGGGCATGCAGAATCCTGTCGGCATGCATTGTGGCGCTGAGTCCCGTGAAGATGACATGGACATGCGGTGCTGCAGAATCCATTGGAACACGTCGGCTGCATGAGTCCGTCGACGTTGGCTCGATGACTACTGCAAGAGGAGACCAAAGGGGTCTAGAATGACGACAAACGGGCTCGAAGGGAGATAGCGAATTGCGTACTAGGTCCAGTTTTCGGTGGAGCGCATCACGCATTTGCACGTTCGGTGGCTTGGAGTTCCTGCTGCCGTACACATTCTGCCGGAAATGCATCAAACTTTAGTACGTGCCACATAGCCACCAAGTGGAAGCTGCTGTCGGGAGATTCGCATGTCCTCTCACTGCTTGACTTGCAATTCGCACAATGCATCTCGTTCCTGCAGCGGAATGAACAGTCGTTGCGAGGTCGTCTCATGCACGAGCGGGACAAACCCATCATGAATGCCCAAGTCGAATTGTCAGACAGAGGGAGAGTCGCGCGAGATGCATGTGTGCCTAGACCACGAGGACATCCCGGTTGGCCGCTTCACAGCCATGCATGTCCATTCGGCATCCGATCGCGGCGTAATGACCTGAACAGGCGTCAAGCAGTAGATTTCGCCGCTAATGTTACCTAGTCTGCAACTTGAAAATGTTCTGTAGGCTAGATGTGCTGGCAACTTGGCAAGTTCCATTTCTCGACAGTGCTTGAAATAGGCCGCTATAGCCTGCGGCTATTGTGGCCGGTCTAACGTAGCACGGCCCGGAAACTTCGATCCGCGTTGCAACATCACTGGAATATCGTTCACGTCGTGATGGGAGGACTGGTGACAGTTGTGCTGCCTCTGTAAGGAAAAGGTGACTGGCCACGGCTAAATCGGTAAATGTCTTGCCGCCTGCGGACAAGAGGAAAACATTCCAGATCATCGATCATTGGCCAGTTACTCTGACCTATTTGGCGCGTACATTCTTGTTTGTAGGGCCCTTATTCAGCTTCACGATCAGTCGCGAGCCCATGCGACATACAGAGAAGGTGGCGCGAGAACCTATGATATCGACCCCAAAAGCCACTAGAGAAGGGCCGAGAAGGATTGATCGTCTCCAGATGCTTTTGCTGCTTTCCTAGTCGTCTCGTCATGCAAAAGCTAAGGGCTGTCCACGCCTGGCCGCATTGGGACGATTGTGTATTAAATGGTGGCTTCAGGTACCGCTTGCTTTGGCTGGCATAGGCCACTGTGGTTGGCGATAATGCCAAACAGGCACTGCTTGTCTCTTCGAGGGCCGTATACTGCCGTGCGACAATTCCAGGATCTTGTCAATTTCTATCGTCCAGCCAGGTGAACAGCAGCGGTTGAGTTTCCTGGACGGCTACAGGTACATGATTCAGTGATCATGGCTGTGCTTTCGCTCGCCGTCGGCGAACTCTGTGGGAGTCGGGCGGCGGTGCAAACGCAATCGGGCAGCGCAGAGTATGCCGCAAGTGTCTGATGCTTCGCTTTCCTTTCGTCGAACTGCAGCGCCGCCCGCGGAGACGAGCATTACGCATTATCACTAGACTTGCATGCCAGGACCTCAACCTCCGCCGATCTCGTTCAATGGCCATTGCATCAAGCTTTGCCATTCTTGTGAGAGAACGCTTCTGATTGCGTAAATCTCACGTTTTGCTGTCGTTCTGTCGCCTGTATTGCCAAGATACTGTAAAGCATCGGTAAGACCAACCACTGCAAAGAAATACGCCAGTGTAACCAGAGCCCGAGGACGGCCTTCGACCAGAAAGTCAACGAATTTGCGGGGAACCATGAATGGGAACATGCAGATCCATCGTAGATTGATGTCAGCGGCCTCGCCAGCGAGAACGCCTCGACGGAATGAGCCGATGTAGCTGAGAGTGGTCTCATAACTTTCACAAGTCTCCTGGTCCCACACATCCTGCGAAGGTATATCTCGGTTGAGGATTGCGCCGAACTCTCGTTGCATTTCAGCGTCAAATGTGGCATTGGCTTGCCATATGTTGGCCGTTGTGTCCATGAGGACTCTCAAGCCCGTGCCTTCGGGCACAGCTTCAGGAGGTGGCAGAACAGTGAATGCGCCACGTCCAACCTCTAGCCACTCGATGGGTGGAGTGTATGGCTCAATTGAACGCTCCTGAAGCATCGCTAGAGAGTTCATACTGATCAGAAGAGCAGCATATGCAACAGCGTCGGTGTTGCAATTATCCAGATCGACGATTGCCGCTCGTTGTTCACGAAGTGCCCAGACCCAGTAATTCTCCCTCGCTTGGTACAGCGGCATGTCATTGGGACAAGTGCCAAGGAGATGCGTCGCCGTCATGGTGAACATGGCGTATAGAACGTTTCTATTGGTCAGCGCCACCTGTGGTACTTCCCCGTACCAAAGCTCTTTCCAGGCCGGCGGCGAGGTCATTCCAAATGGCCTTGAGACGGCAAGCATCCAGTGGTGCAAAAGGCGGAGTTCAAGATATCGCCGTTGCTCCGATTCTTCGGTCAAAGGATCTGGCGTTTGACCTGTGGTTGCTTGCTGGGCAGCTGGCTCTCCGTAAGTCGAGGGCGGACTTCCTTGAGAAATAGAGTGTGCAGGAGACACGATGGGGGGCGGCCCCGACGCAGGTTCTCTGCTGCCCGACTTTGGACGAGATTTTGACGGCTCCGGTATAACGTATGTGCAGTCCAGACCTAGTCGCAGACATATACCGCATTCCGGAGTTTTTTCATCGCATCTGAACATCAAACAGTCGATTAGAAAACATGCCTAGACAATGAAGAATCGGCAGAGACGGTCGTACTTTACCCGTCGTGCTTTGCAAGTCTGACACCCATTGCGCGACTTCTTGTGGCCAACTTTTGGTGCGCGTATGCTGGTCCTGCGCGTGTCCTTCGACACGGTCCCTGTAGGTGACATTGTCCGCTTGGCGAATAGGCTTCAACGCGCTCAACGTTGGTAATGGCTGGCTTCCTCCAAACAAACAACGCCTTCTCGGTCCAGTCGCAGTGCGGAGAATCGCATCATAAAAGTCCGAACGTGCGCTGCGCCCGTGTGCGACGATGCATCGTCAAGTTGTCTGCCTGATTGCTGATGGAATCGTGTCTTCTTGCAAAAGGAGCGTTCGAGGTGATGCACGCCGGCAGGATCGGGCCGGAGTGCGCAAAACTTTCTGCCTCCTTCCGAATTCCAACTTCTTCTCTGGACGTCCTTCCTTTCCTCACCTCACCTCCGCGAACAATATCTCTGTGTCCCTTGGCCATATGTTGGTCAATCCAGTGGCGAACACGGCCGACCTGTCTTCTTCTCTCGTTCGTGCAGACTTACGACAATGATCTAGCTACCCCGATAGTTGTCCCGGCTCCGACATCAGTAAGTCTCCTCTACTCCTCCCACCACAACGCATACACAACCACACAATGATGAGAGCACTATTTGCTACCCAGCTCACTCAAAATGCATCCCAAAAAGGGTGCATGATGCTGTAAACTCATAGAGGCTGTTTCTGAAGCTTACCACACACTCCCCCTACGCTGGTCTGGTGTTCAGTAGTCACTCGCCAAAAAACACCCAGAACCAAAATAAGCTAACCAAAACTCTGGTCATAGGTTCCAACTTTCCTAGTTTAGCCGTCTCTTCATAGCCACAGCGTGAGGCTTAGCATAGCCATTCGTACATAGCTTTGGAAAAACCCAATTCGCAGTTGTTGCGCCACAATTATCGAGGTCTGCTGATGATATCAGCCACAATATTGTACATGTCAGGTGAAATATTCTTCCGCGAATCATCAGACACTTGTTGGTAAAGTCCTGGCCAATCACCTTTTAATGATTACACATTCGCAGACAACATGCGTTGAAGCTCGCTTCGGGACGATTTGCAACCCTGATCTAAGCTAGAGCTTTTCATATGGATATCTATTCTACACGTCTTCTCATTAGGCTGCCATGCCATGCCCTCTCCCGATTTTCACTTCTGTTCTGTAATCTACAAGTAACAGCACATCACCGAGCGCGACGGCGAGCTCTGGCTCCAGCACGGCCTCTCTAAGATCCGCCACCTCGCCCACCCCTTCCGCCACGGCCTCCCCTTGCTCTGCCGGGTCTCGGACGACAATCTCGACAGAACCAGCTGTCATCCTCTGCAGGAGCTTCTCGCAATTCTGTACAACCCAGATGGAACCATTCTTTAGCGCAATTGTCATTGTCACAAGCCACCATTTCGCCATATGACCCGCGATTGCAGTAGCAATATTTCTGTTCGTTAGGATCATCCGGATCGTGCTCGCTATCGTCGCCTTCTTGATCAGCGTCTCGAGCAGCATCGTCATCCAGGTCTTCTTCTGGCTCGGCTGGAACCTCGTCTTCATCGTCGCTGTTGTCGTCTTCCAGTGCAGGAGGCTCGTCCATGCGAGCGGCCGCGGCACCGTAGCTGTTCTCGCTGCGAGTATGATCATTGCGGCCGGATGACCTCGTTGACAGCCGCGCGCTTGTCGGCGGCGGAGAAGCACCAGGTGAACTTTCTCGTGAGTCTTTCATAGCCGCTGGCGACATCATGAGAGTGCCCGAGTTGGCAGTATTGCGTCGTGACATCGGCCTCCTAGTTGTCGACCTTCGCGTTGCTCTTCTTGCCTCTGCTTCAGCCTCATCTTCAGCAATGGCACCCTCAATCGGCCTGACCACCTCTCCGTTTTCATCTTCTTCCTCGTCGTCATCATCGTCTAGCCTATGCCGGTCAAGGTTTGGCGACTTGTTGAACGGTGCCAGCTGCTTGACAAGATGGCTGTTACTGGCGTTTCTTTTATGCTTCGGTATGCTCGTTCCTTGCATCTGTGGCTCAGAAGAACTAGAGTCTCTGTCTCCATGCCTCGAATGCCTCGTGCTCCGGACACGCGCCACAGCCGCTGACCCAATACTGGGGAACGCCTCCGTCTTCGGCGTCCCGACTTTGGAGCCTCGACCGCTGTTCTTGCCTCGGTCACTACCAGAGCGCGAGTTCGTTGGCCGTCCACGCTCATTCCCACTGCCTGTGGTGTCTCCATTGTCTGCTTCTTCGCGTTTGAGCTTCTGACTGACTTCATGAGTCAGCCGCGCTCGAACTGAAGCTTGCTCATCGCCGGTATTATCATCATGCTCTTCTGTCGTTTCGTGTGCCTTTCTCCTGCCATTGACCTTCTCTGCATTGCCATTACCGTTCGCTTTGCCGGCAGCCGATGCGGGCCGACTCGCCGCGCTTTCATCGTCCTGAATTCTCTCATGACGAAGATTAGTTGCAGTGCTGTTCTGTCGAAGTCTGGAACTCTGTGGTCGCGGGCCGGGAGGTGCCTCCATGGTTGCTGGGTTGAAGGAGGAGGCAAGTGGACTGCTAGCCAGCATTGGACTGTTGTGAGCAGAACCCGGCATGCCCTTTTTGCCCTTGGGCGGACCAGGTTTCGCCTTGGTTGCCTTCGCCTTTGCCGCCGTAGGGTCGATCACGGGCGTGCTTCGCGGCGTGTCTTTGCTCTTCGCGCCCTTCTGGGTTGAGGGTTGCCGTTCCATGCCAGGTGCCACAACAGCAGCTTTATCCGCATTCTTCCTCCTCTTGACAGGCGCAGGCTCGCCATTGGTCGAGATGCCTAATCCAGTGATATTCGCAGCTGTCGTTCCTTTTCGTTTGCCAACCTTTGGCGCTTTTCGAGGCTTCGCCGAATCGTCGAAGTCAGAATCGCCAGCAGCCTCCACGACTCTCTTGCCTTTGCCTTTTCCGCGACCAGCACCGGCTGCTTCTCTCTGAGCATCATTCCTCGCTTGTGCAATTTCCACCTCATGCATGGCTGCTGCCGCTGCCGCGAGGTTGTTCGTCGCGGCCACGTCTCGCGGCCTGTTCGCGCCAGTCGCAGCTGCTTTCGTCTTCTGTCGATTCTCGCTATATGCCCAATGGGTCATGCTGCCCAATCGCGCCTCTTCGCTGATCTCGCCCTCAATGTGAGGCATGACCGAATCAATGCGCATGCTCTGTGCTGCCAGGACGCGGTTCACTTCATTGAGCACGACAATCTTCTCGTCTAGGTTGCCGAGCATCGAGTGCGTGAGCATGCGAAGCTCTTGGTATTGATGTCTGCGCTTGAGCTCCTCTTCGCTATCAGGTGCCTCGGTACCATCCAAGGAACCGGTCATCGAGGGCTGCGCGCTATGTCGCCCACCGATACCATTCACAAGACTCGCTGCGGCGCTACCACTCGTGCTGTTGTTGGCAGTCAAGCTGAGTAGGCCTTGTGCTTTGCCCGCCTGAGCTCCAGCACTCGCAGTCTGCTTGCGCGTGGGCACTGGCTGCTCCATGAGAGTATCTATCAAATCACCCAGCTGATCAGTGGGATTGTATATTTTGGCTTCCACTTCTTTCATAAGCGTGTAATGCTTCATGACCTCCTTCGGCAGAGCAGTGATGGCGTCGGTGAAAAAGGTCAGCGCTGGGAAGAAGCCGGCGGGCTGAGAGGACTGATCGGCCATGTTCGCGTCCGGGTCGATACCAGCTGTCATAGAGCCGAATGGGCGAGCATAGTAGTTGGTAGGTCTCGTGGTGTTGGTGCGAATCGCGCGGCCGGCGGTGCTGCGTCGCGGTGGTGGGACACCATTGTGGTTGAGGTAGTGTGGGTTCGGGATGGGTTCGGACATAACGTTGGACGTCTTCCGCAGGCTCGACATGGGCGGTGCCATGGTGGACGGCGGTGCTCCGCGGCGGGCGGAGCAGAATGAAGGAGAGAGGGAGCTGGAGGGCGAAAGATGCGACGCGCTCGACAAGCTCGAAGCCAGCGAGTGGTGGGTTTGGGGGTCTTGCGCGAAGCAGCCTCCAAGCGTCACAGCAGTAGCGACATGGCGTGTCTGATCGTGTCGTTGTGCCCGTGCGCCCTGCAATGCTCGCTGGCGGTCTGCGGAAGCGATAAATAGCTCGAGAGTGAGAAGAATGACCTACTCCAACCTCGCCGCCAGAGTCTCCAAATGCCGCTCACATCGGCACCACGTTTCTCCGTGGTGACGCAAAATTG
This sequence comes from Cercospora berteroae, assembly GCA_002933655.1. Classification (NCBI taxonomy): domain Eukaryota; kingdom Fungi; phylum Ascomycota; class Dothideomycetes; order Mycosphaerellales; family Mycosphaerellaceae; genus Cercospora; species Cercospora berteroae. Next base: position 138,097 of record PNEN01000537.1, on the reverse strand, counting down.
CCAGGGTCCGGGTCCTACCGTTCGCAGTAACGTGTTTGATAAGCAAGCTGGACAGATATCAAAATCTCAGATTTTGGCCTGATTTGGCCTGTCCAGGATGCCTATCTGTCCAGCTTGCTTATTAAACACGTTAGAGCCCTTTCGAAAAATTGCACGAGAGGCTCAAGAAAATCGAGGACACCGGCGTATACGATGTGCTGCAGCAAGAGCAGATACACGACTCCTTTTTCCACTGATGTCGCTGTGTGCTTAGGTATAGCTGAATTTTCGACAAGATACTCTGTCTCGAAAGCACAACGCGTATCCATGTCGGGCGTCAAAAACGCGTCCCGTGAACCCTCCAAGGCCTCGTCGCAGACCTATCTCCTCTCAAACACCTTCACCCTCCTCACGCTATACTTCTCGTCCTCCAGCTCATCCACCTCCTCCAAGAGCCCTTTATCAATATTGTAGATCACGCCATGAATATCCAATCCCCTCTCCCTCATCGCATCAATCACAGTCGGAATCCTCTTCAAATTCTCCACTCCGGCTTGTACATTCTTCTTCGCTAGAAATGTCCCCCTTTCCTTCTCATCCATATCCTCCAACTCGTCCGAAAACTTCTCTCGTAACGCTCTCAAAGGCTGCAGCCAGATGTCCAGGATATCCAGCTTCATATTGGCGAGAGATGCGGCCACGCCTCCGCATGAAGTGTGTCCTGCCACGACAATGTGCTTGACCTTCAAGTGGAAGACTGCGAACTGGACGATGGAAAGCAGACTGATATCGGTGCTGTTGATGATATTTGCGATATTCCGATGTGTGAAGACCTCGCCCGGCTTGCAATTCAGAATCGTCGTCTCAGGGACCCGAGAATCTGCGCAACCGATCCAGAGAATTGGTGGAGCTTGACCTTTGGAGCATGTTGGGAAGAAATCAGGATCTTTGGTTGCCACTTCCTCGGCCCATTTCTTGTTGCAATCTAGGCAGTGATGATAGGCGTCTGTTGTAGGTGAGGACATGATCGATCAGTATGTATTGCAGTATCAGGTCGGAAGCAATATTGAAGATTTCAGCGTAATAAGGAGAGTGCTGAGGTGGTCATATGCAGTTGCTGGGTAGAAGCTCTGGGTTTAGTCCGGTATAGCTTTCAGCCTTGCGTTACACACCAAAAGCAGGGATGATGGGGAAGTCACGATAAGAGCAGTCGCGTTCGTGTAACGAATTGCTACAGAGGTTGCGGTACAATGCACCACGTAGGCAAGACTCACCTTGTGTGCCGTTGGCAGTCATCTTCTTGCGATTCGATTCCGTAACACAGATCTAGACTTGACAACGACCTTGTAGTGGCGCATGCAGTTCTGTCGTATGGCACGCGGACAACGCCGAAGATCGATTGTGAGCGAAGAACCACGGATCTCCCAGAGCGCGCCAGGATCGTCGCGTGGTGAGGGGTATAAAAAGGTCGAATATAGCAACTTCGATATCAGATCCGATGCATAATCTGGTTGAGTAGATGCATCAAGATGCTTTCTTCCTTTCCACCATCCGTTGGGGCCTGGTGCATCTTTGTCCTCGCTCCGATTGCTGGAACCCACTGCTTGGCGGAGACCGAGACATTGCGAGTCCGAAGTCCGGAGTGTCCGGCAACATTTGGGTTATGCGAACGTCGAATTCTCGAAGGTCAGTGCCTCCAGATAGACATCACCCAGAGTTGAAGTGTTGACCTAGAAAGTGGTCGAGAAGAACAGGAGGAAAAGTGTACCCAGGTTTGCCGCGATGCAAGCTCTGGCCAAGATGTCTCGGCCTTCTCGCCGCACTGCCTCAGAGAGGCAATTCTGCTGGACTGTCCCATGCCAACTTCTGTCCAAAGCAATGCATATCTCGACTTCACCTCATGCTGCGCTTGCCGCCATCGAATGTGACTAAAATCCTGGGCCCCTGGTCGAGTTCGCAGGTGCAATTCCTGTCACCAGCTTCAACAGTCCTGAATCAGCTGCTTTGAGCACAGTAGCCTCTTATAGCTTGCAGTAAGAATTTACCATCGCAGAAGAGTTTGTAATTAAGCGTTAGAACTCGCCGGCAAGTGTTAAGGTCGCGAATGTCTTGTGCATGCTCGCTGCGGAAATAGATGTATTGATCGAACTTCACCTATGGTCGGCCTTCCTGCCGAGCGGCAATAAGATCTCTATGTGGTCTTGGCACAAATTGCTAGATGCATGCAAACACCGTAGTCTTGCTTGAAGCTCTTATTGCGAGCATGGAAGGCCAGATACACAGGACGTCCTCCCAACGCGGTCAGGACCCTGGATTCGTCGAGGACGGCGACCGCACCGACAGTTCCATGGAACACTGAGAACATTTATCAGCACCCGCCACCAACCTTCAACGAAGGATACCCGCAAGAAGAAAACTTGTACTACTCACCACCTCACGAAAATCAGCCAGGCGATGACCCATACTACATTCAGCAAGACAGCGGTCCACACGAGGGTCACCAGTCTGGCGAGCTATTCCTTGCTCACCCAAGGAAGCGAGCTCTGACACTGCCCCAGAAGATCTAATCGACATGTGGTAAAGTTGTATCAGAAGAGAGCTTGTGATTGATGCTGCTTTTCGAGTTTCAATCTTTCTGGACGCCCAGGAGACACAACAATAGAAGTCGTGGCCTTGTAAGTCGGCAGCAGCGGGGCTCCGTCCGTTGTGAAAATACAGTACGAAGCTGAGCAACACTTCGCTCGTTGCGGTCGTACTTTCTCCATCCATGCTTGCCGTGCTGAAGCAGTCGATGCGCCGACAGTCGTCGTGATAGAATGGACTGTCCCATATCATTGCGAAGGCGAAACCCCGTGGCCGCAGTGACCTCACATCTGGCTGTGCATGGAGTTGAAAGACGTTTGCTGGATCAGCCGAGGAATTTGGAAGACTCCGTACTAATGTAATCACCGCAGGGACGTAGAATGTCTTGCAGCTGTGAATGTCGAAATGTCCCGCTCGCATTTGCCCCGAAGATCACGCTCATGTCCTACCTCAAAGGCGACTAGTCTCAACTATATCAGAGACGAGACACGAATGACAACGTGGGACAGGGCTGTCGCGATGACGAGGCCACGATCAGCTAGCTGTAAGCACGCAGAGCGCTATGTCCGCCACGGGAAAGGTGTGGTCGAGCGTGTACTGTCGTGGCTTTGTTGCCATTTTGCCGCTGATGGTATTGACCTTATCCCGAGGATTGTGCATCGCTTTCACTTCTGATAGCCGGTAAGTTTCGCGATATTTTGCTGTCCGGGATGATCATCTGCAAAGCAAGCGGCCGAGAAAGGTGAGGTTTCCAAGGCGCTGCAACGCTGTACAACAATGTTCTAGGCCTTTGGAACACTCGTCGGAACCGTACAGAATCATCTACATTGGCCGTAGTGACTAGCCAAATTGCGGTGAGCTTGGTATGCTGCCAATAAGTCCAGTGAATATGGGGGGTACCTTGATCCACGACTGGGTGATTCTTGATTGCTGTTCTCTCAACGTGAGCCCAGTGCCGCAGCTAAACGGCGTGGCGACTTCACGCGAGAATACTCATCAACAATGCCGATGTTCACACCGGAGAAGTCTGGCGAGAATGTGCCGCAGGTACCGGAATGCGATGCATGGATTGTCCGCGGGTGATAGAGAGATAATTCCCGTGTCGAGATCCCGAGCCGGCAAGCCACCGAGAACGAAGTGTTATTCGCGGAAAGTGAGCACGATGCGAGCAGTCACCAGTCATCATCAACGAACGCATCCTGCAGGCAGGCTGACCGCATCTGTCAGAAAAAGCAGTAGCCCAAGTGCGCATAGTTTTGTGCGACGCCAACGATAATTTCGAATCAATTCGATTGTTCATGCCTGGAAGCGCAGGTCATGGTGGAGGACATGACGAATAGTGATGCACAACCGCATGAATGGCTTCGCTCGGACTGTGCAGAGCAGGCCAAAGAGCGGTGTTGCACGCACAGTATATAATACCTGTCAGCTGCCTGGAGCCGTGTGGTGTGACCCGCGATCGCACAGAGTGTAGAGTATGCGAGAATGCCATGTGTCTGTCGAGGACTTATCTTGGCGTATGCTTCGCTTAGATGTCGTGTAGCAAGCGCTGAAAGCTCGTGAGACTACACCGTGATTATGGACACCAGTGAGGAAGCTCGCGAGCAGAGATGTGTCTTGTTGAAGAATCGAGTGGATCCCTCTCGTCAATTTTTAGGACACAGCGCCAAGCGTGTAGCTCACGCTTCGAATATATGGTGCGTGAGTATGTTGTGGCATCTCGGGCGCCCACGTCGCAGTTCACCCTGCCGTGTCTGTGTCTGCAAGGCTCCATAACCAGCGGTCCAGGTGGCATGTGAAACTGCGAGGTTATATGGATACACCTAGTGAAAGCAGCATCCATCAGAGATCCATTATAATGCATGGCAATGTGCGACATTGAACCTGCGAATCGTCCGTCGTCCGCCTGCATTGGCCTCATGATATAAGCACCGAAGCTGAGAAAGATACTGAGGTGACGGCAACATGTGGTCACTCGAGTGGGCGTGGTGAGAAGCTTCATGATCTTCGCAGAGCCATGGTAGGTGGTACTTCGAACCTGGTTGCGGCTGCACTCCTTGAAGGTCGCGTGGCCGCCAGCTGCAGTGAAGTGGAGCTTTGGCGTCTGCTCACGAATGTGCGACCTCTAGCAGCAAGACACGCCGCTCAGGCACACCGACATGGACATGGTGACTGAACTTCGCCTTCAGCGAGCGCGACAGAGGATTGAGGTCGCGCGCTTCGCAGACTGCTTCTACGGCCTGCCGGGCACCTCGGGACCACTGCTGACTTTGTCGCGGGGTGAGGAGTGGAGGATTTGCGGTGAATCGAAGCAATCAATGCTCGCACGACCGCTGATATGCCGTCGGGAGCCAGCGCTGGCGGGGGATGGGCTCGTCTTTCCCAAACCATTCGAGAAGCTTGAGACGCGCGACTTCGGGAGATTGGAATCCCTGCTCTGGAGCGACGAGAGTGGACCATGACAGTCGCGTGTGCATTGTGGGTCTTGGTGCGCTCACACCCTCGTGAAGTATCGATCGGGATCGCTTGCGCACAATAATGCCGTGGCCATGAGTTCGGGGTGATGTGAGCTGCGGCAGTGCTCGCAGTCTCGTCCTTTGCGTAGTCCTCCTGTTGCGTGTTCCTCAGGCGTGGCCATCCCCACTCAGCCGGACACCGATGTCGAGCCTCACGGCTGCGGAACCATTCCACTGAAGCAGACTGACCGTCCACGCCGTCGCTAGGCGGAATGTGTCTGCTGTTTCGCTCTGCCGGGCGACTAGTCGGTAGTGTTGGCGAGAAGCCTCCAGCACGCATCATCAGCTGCCACAGTCATGTACGTGATAGAGTTGTGGCGTGCATCGAACAACCACAGACCGAAGCCCGTCACGGAGCGGGAACACCGTACGTGCGAATGCCGTTCTATTGCCACAGGATGGTGCTGCAACCGCGACAGAACTCGCGACGGCAGTTTGACGGCCATTTGGCCATGGCCCAATGGTCTGGCTGCTGATACGACGAGTGCCGCTGGAGAGGACAGGGCTGCCACGCGAAGAGAGATGCTGGCGTGCGGCGAAAACGTGGCTTGTGGCACGACCAACGCGACGTCGGATTGGGCGGTGGGCCAAGAGCAGAGCAGGGCAGGGCCGGCCAGCACATGCGAATGCGGTGCTCGTCGTTGCGCGCGCGTGGGTGCATTGGCGCTGGCTGCGGTGCCTCCTCGCATGTGACGTGACGGGCGGTGGCAAGCATGTACATGTCTCGTCGACGCAAGGCAGCGCAGACGACGGCGAGAGCAATGCCCAGGCACGACGTCTCCCCAACAGAAAGTCCATTGCAGCGTGGTATTCGCGCGGACGTGCGTCAGGCGCATATGCTGCCGGGATCTAAGCGCGAGGAGCACACCCAAGCACACCGAACGCACCGTAAAGTGTTGCTATTCTTTGCCGTCTGGCCGCACGCGTTCAGCGGAGCGGCCGACGCCTCGGTGGCCAGGCAGAGGAGAGGCGAGCCCGGTTTGCGCTCCAGCTCGGTGCGAGGCCCATCCTCCACGCCTGTGCCCGGGGTCTGCAGGGGTGCTCTGCCGCCTGGCGACCACCACTCGCCTCGCCCACCTCATCACCACCGCGAGACGCGTCTGCGTCTGCTGCCCGCCAGCACCATGGCGGCATGCAGCCCAGCGACGGCGCCCGTGGCCACACCGACGATGGCAACGGGCACCGGGCAACAGCGGTGATGGGGCATCGCCAGCATCTTCATCCTCATTCGCGGCTCACGAGCCCTCAGCCGGAGCCGGCGCATCGTTCTGCGTAAATCACCCCTGCAACCTCCTGCTGCTGCTGAGCTCCCACTTGGGCATGGCTTGCGGATCTCCCCATAGTATCAATGAATTGTGGTGCGTCACTGGTGCAGCAATTGGCTCTCTTGCCCTGCCGGCGCTGCTCTCGCCGCGCTGATGCTGTTCGGCATCGTCTCGTCCATCGTGCGTGCTCTTCTGTGCACCGCACCGCACTCGCACGGTGCTGGACGAACGACTCGAGCCCAGCCCAGCCATATCCTCACCCCGCCAGGACCGCGCCATCCGGCTGACGGACCCAGGTCGTTGACCAAGAGCGCGCGGAAAGCCGGCGATTCGATCCGGCAACTGCCCTTCTGCACCACAGGCGGATTTTGAATTGGAGTGTGCATGGCCTGCTTGCGCTGGTAGCGAGCCGGGCTGTCAACCTTCTGCACGAACCACCAACCAGAGGCGCTGCAGCGGACGGGCGTGCAGCAGCAATTGCGTGCACAACGAGTGTTGTTGTCCTCGCTCGCAGACGTGCCGGCGAGCAGTGAATGGGGAGAGCGAGCCGCCTGCTGCTGGGACTGCTCCCCGGTCGACCGCGGTCATCGTTGCGGGAGGCGAGGGAGGAAGGCGATCTCAGGGCCATTGCTCGTCGCCGCACGCACGCAGAGCACTGATTGCTCCTGCGGGCTGGCTGGCACAGGTCAACAGTGGGGCCCTTCCCCTCCACCCAAGCACAGCAAAACCGAAGCGATTCTCGACGCCCGGTCTGGTACGCTCCCACCGCTTGCATTGACATCTGAGACCTGCATTCTTCCCCAATCGAGCATCGCTCCCCAAACCGCTGCCAGCCTCAAACCGGACTCGACACTCCCACAGCCGCCTCGTCGATCGCACGGGGAGGCGGGTATATCCCTCTGGGTGCGCCTGAGCCGGGAGCCCAGCTGCGCTCCACGCTCCGCCCACAGGTCTGGGTGCGGCAACGGTGGTCGATCGAGGAATCAAAGGCTTCACCACACGACAATCTAGGAATCGAGCAGCCGGCTTGCGACAACGTGATCTTTCCCCCATTCTGCCAGCATCGACGGCAGGCCGCGGCAAGAGGTCATTCAGTCGCATATTATTGCGCAACAGCCGTTGCAGGAGAAGCAGGTGCCATTTGCCGAACGAGGTGCTCAGAGCTTCAGACTGTGGTCCGACGATTGTACAATAACTGGCCACTCGACTTTCCAACAGCTCTCAATCTCCATGTCGAGTGGAACGAACCACAAACCTTCGTCTCGTTGCCCACACTCTCATCACGTATTCAGCTGACTTGCGAGCAACGCTGGACGCCCTTCCACCGACAGACTTTCTGCACGTGGGGTATACCTGACCATCATCACAACTATTACTGGAGTCACGCCCTGGAAGCTTTCTGGTTCACCAGTTGCCCACCTAACCCTCCACTTTACTGCCACCGACGCCGTACAAAGTTGGGTGGCCGATCGCCTTCCTCCACGTAGCAGCTTCGGTGCATTTTGAATCAACGTCTACCGCTTCCTTCATCTCTCTGAAGAGCTTCGTTCGAGGACCAATCTTCACACCCTCTGGTTGAATTCTCACACGAGCCACCGGAAACTTCACTGCTTTCAATCGTCTGGCCGACCTGACTGGGGCTCGGCGGAACGCAACATGATGGCGCGAGATCAGATTCGGCTGGAGGTACGACAAGAACCTAAGAGGGCACAGGTCGTACAAGAGAACAACCCCAAGAACCGCAAGCCCATCGACCCTCCGCCGATCATCGAGCTCAAGTACAACGATCGTGACGACCCGAACAACGCGCAATGGCTCGTCAGCCCTCGAACGTTCATGATGGTCACCTTGATCTCTGTGAAGGATGAACACGAGCAACCGCCCGGAAAACTCCTGATAGGGCAGACCGTGTCATCGCTACACCGATTGAAGGACATCAACAACAAGGATGGAGGCTTCTTCGTCTTCGGTGACATATCGGCAAAGAAGCTGGGCCAGTACAAGTTGCGCTTCAGTTTGTTCGATACCAACAAGTCAGTGCAACCCTGTAGACGTCCCTCTTCTCAACATGGCTAACGAGTGCAGGGAAACCGATGAGGTCGTCTTTCTAGGCTCCATCGACTCTGCCGAATTCCCGGTCGTCGCTCAAAGAGACTTCGGAAGCATGTCGGAGTCTACGCACCTAACGCGTACATTTTCGGACCAAGGTGTCAAGCTTCGTGTGCGCAAGGACAATCGAGCAATATCGAGCATCAGCGGTCAGAAGCGCGCATACAATGGATCTCCGCCTGACACCACATCGCCTTCTGTGCACTCCACCATGCATGGAGGGGCAGTACAGGATTACCACTACAATACTACAGCGCAGTCGCCAGCAGTCAAGCGACATCGATCTTCCAGCGAATACGACAGTTCCATGTACCAGAATTCTTCGATAGCAGATACTCCGCACTCGACTTACGCGGGCTCGCTGCCAAGCAGCACACGCTACGCCATGGGAACTAACGAGTACCAACGCGGTTACGGGAGCTACGGCGGCCAATATTCGCCGAATGCGCTGGGTATGGGTGGTCGGTCGATGGGTATGCAGTCGGCGGGCTGGCAAGGGATACAGCAGAATAGCGCGCTTCCCTCACCAACCGCGAGTGTGAGCGTCAGTGCACCACAGCAAAGCCCATACCCAACCACGACCAGTCAGCAGTCCACCATGTTCGGCGATCCAGGAGGAGTGAGCACCATCCCGAGGAACTCTTACCCCAGCAGCTCTTATCCATATCCTCCGCAAGCTCACTACTCGGGCCAGCCATCGTCAGACGGGCAGCACTACCCGGAGTTGCAAATGCAGGGAAGCTCGATCTCAGATAGCAACTCGTTGTCTTCAGGACCGGGCCATCCGTACAACACCGCTTACCTGCAGACAAATGGCTTGTACGGCTCGGAAGCGCCAGAGTCGTCGGGTGGATATGCATATGCAGATTCGCAAACGCGTGCCTATTAGGATCCGGAAACGCGTACCCATGGTAGTTTCCGACCATGGCATCCGCAGCGAGAGCCTTGATGGCTCGCTGGGCGCATTGCCGTCTGTTGCATCAGACCGGTCTTGCTTTCGGGGCTACAGCACATGATTGACTCGGGGTAATATGGTGACTTGATCCGGAACCGACACAGCATTTTGATTTTACTGGGAGCGAGGGCTTGGATCCGATGTTTGCGCACTGGGAAGCGAGGTGTTGGTGGTATGGGACGCGCATTCAAAAAGGGAGGTGGATGCAATTGCACATGAACCATCATGATTGTACGACTCTCTGTACGGTCAACAGGACGTCCTCTACAGATTCACTTCTTCACATGTACATTTTTGGATACCAATCATCATTGAACAACACTAGCTCCGCCTTTCTTCCGAAACCATCACTGCTGCTAATCCTTTGCTCTTCTGCTCTGAAACAGAGACCATGCATTACAAATCTGTGTGCGTCACGATTGCACTGTGGTGCAATAGACTTTCCGCTTGCAGGCGAGGGCCCGCAAAAGGTTTGAGAGATTGCGCAAGGCGTGCATGCACGTTGGAGCTTCGACGAACTGGAATGTACGGTAGCGGTGATCCGCCTGTCGAGCAAGCGTCAAACATTCTCTCGACTCCTACTGGCCAGAAAAGCGGAATTCCCAACTGCTGTGTGTCAGGTCTCATCTCAGCTGCGACGAGCTTGGCAGGTCGGGGTATCAGGCTATAATGCTAGCGATATAGGCCACGACTTCATTTGGTCACCGAAGTCGCGCCTGAGCAGTTCGTTCCATTTCAATGGTTCTGACGAATGGACTTGGCATTCTCATCGAGCCGAGCAGAAGGCGCACCAACCACGGTGATCTACGACACTGTGGCAATTGAGTTTGGCGCTATGCTGGGAGGACGAGCTTGGAAGGCGCTCCCCGGAACGCCAAAAGATCGTGCTCGAGCGCGACCAGACGTCCGGCGAATGAACGGGCGGAAGGACTGCCCGAATTCACGCTACTATTGACGTCCGATTGATGCTGTGAATCAATCGCTGCATCCTCCTATGCTGACTATTGCTTGCTAGCAACACGACGGACTGCTCCTTCTCAAGCTTGCGTTGCAGTCGGGATGGGAAGGCACGACATCCCCAGGCACGAGCTCCTGCCTGATGCTCGTGCTCGTGTCCTTGTCTCGGAAGAGAGAGACCACTGTCTCAGATTGGCGACGGGCTACGATCTAGAGCCATTGCGCTCGCTTCACCTGCTCTGGGCGGTGCAATTCATCCCGACGCACCTGTGGTGCTGCACACTGCCACCGCCCGGCGCGCCCTGTGGCTGTGATGCGAGCCTGGCCGGATGGACATGTGAAGAACTAGTCACAGCCACACAAAGGCTCTCTCAACGCTACGGCGAGAAGACCGCGATCCATGAGTATGAAGTCGGAGGATCCCATTTGTGCCCTGAGGACGACCCACCAAAGCACTCCCCGCCCGGTCACAAGAGCGCCCTGAGAACACGGACGCCTCCTTTGCCAGCTCGGACTGCTCGCGCGTCTTGGTGCTCTCGGTGACGACCACATATCGGAGGGCAAGTATTGGCGACGCAATGCGCTGTTCCGCTGTCCGTGCAACTGCAGTAGTGATCAGGCCAGCACAATAACAGTCATTCGGAGGTCACTCAGAGACGACCCGCTCCGGCTTGGCTGGCATTCGATATGCGAAGTTGGCAAGAGGAGATGCTCCCCTCCGCGGGAGATCACTACCCGCTGCTACGATGGTGATCTACACGGACTGTCAAGCACTGACAACGAACTCTGGATGACATGTCCCGAGCTTTTCGGTCCATGCATGCAAGTGGCCACGCACCGTGTCTTCCTAACGAGGAGCGTGCAGGAGGGCCTACATGCAGCACTGGCCTCATGACTCCGCCCTCGTGGAGCTCACTGTGTCACGCGATCATTCCAATAGGCTCGATGACTCTCAGACATCACATTGCTTGAGGTTCTGTATCCTGGCTGCAGCAGGCATGATCGGGCTTCAGGATGGTCAAAACACCTCACACCGGCCATCCGATTTATTATGCCCATCTGTCACTTGATCAAAGCACGTTGTGATGACGGGCTCATAGCGACACAGCAATGCAACACTGCGGTGTGCAATGTGGAGAAATCTCGAATGCTACTCAGAGACGCGTGTTGCATCCCACGAGTGGAGTTGTGATGAGTCTCGTTCTTCGATTGGCATTGGACTCAGTACCTGCACCTATCTCGGGCTGGCGATCGCTGCCTCCCACGAGGTCATACTCCAGTCGTGTGTGCACTGGGCGCGACACGACTGCAACACTGTACTCAGATTGAGACTGGCCCACGTTGGTGAACGGTTTGTTCTGTACAGCATGAGATCAGCAGCATCTATCGATCTTCAAAGCCATTAGAGCTGCGCTCGATGGTGTAGCACAAATGGCCCAATGCTCGAGCGATCAGCACATTTTGGGACAACGAACGCGCAGTTTCGTCACAAGCACCGAACAACAGCCAGCACGCACGCGCATGCTCTCTGGGTCAAGATGAAGAAGTCTGACTTTCTGTTGACTCTACGTTGCTACTCGACTCAATGACTGATCTTATAGATGCAATTACCGGCGTTCGCGCACGCAGACAAGTCTCACACCTCGAGTGTTGTGTCAGTTGGGATCTGACAGTCTGCGCATCTTGATGGGGTCGAAGAACACGACCTGGCATATACTGCAGGTCTGCGCCATTGCCCGGCCCTTCTGTTCTACAACAAACAGCGGTCGGGAGCATCCAAAGACGCGTAAGAAGCACCAAGACAGCGTTCCGGCCATTCAGCCCGCTCACGTCTTACAGGAGATCAAAGCGTGCCATGCACGTTCTGCTGTTGCAGGATCTTGGTTGTTCTTTCTCCGAGACTTGATTCCCTTCTGGGCAACACCTCCAGGAACAATTCCCACGCTCTAGCCTCAAAAATTCATCGCAAGATCGGTACCGTCGCTCTCACACATCAGTCATATCCGGAGGAGGAAAGCCATTTGTGGAGCGCGGTTTGCGTGGAAAATCTCACGAGATCGCATAAGAGTTATTCATCATGTCACATTCTGTGTGAACCTTGCCATGAAACAATTGCTGATGGTTTATGAGACACCGTGACCAGCTACGAGCACGCACGCATTGGAGTCTCTACCTCTCTTTCACCTGATCCGCCATTTCACTGCCTTCTGCACTGAATCTTAACAGCACGGGACCCAGAACACCTCTATATCTGGAAGCTTTAAGATGGCCAGTCGTCAACGATGGCAACATCATTGTCCGCCTTCACCGACCTGGAAAGACCGATTGCAGTACGTGCCACGACTGACAACCGCACAGAGGCAAGGTGTCGATGATCACAATATGAACCAGAGTGCGAGGGACTATCGAGTGCGTTGTTCGCCCGCATGTACGCAGAAATTGCTGCATTTCTCGCCCAGTCCAGGTCCTGCACGTCGCTTGCTCAACTACGCTGTATAACTCATGCAGCAGTACAGAACTCGGCCGTACTCGGTTCCATACTTTCAAGCTTTCAAATTCAGCACTTCAACAGGTGGTACGTTATCCGCCCCTGCGCCAACGACGTAGCCGCGCGAGGAGACCTTGGTTCTGGCGGCTGTCAAAACCATCCCTTCCGAATCCTCCAAAGCAGGTCGTGGAACCCTTGACGATCACAAACATCGGCTCACATGTTGCCAATTCCTAGTAGAAGCTTCAACGAGCTGCAGCAGCAGCCAACTTCTTCCCGACCCACCACAAATTCCGGCAACCTGGATCAATCCTTCCACAAAGACCTATGTTTGAACACACAACTCTTGGTTCACTGGGGCTATTGCTCAAGCCACCGGCAGCCGCGGACTATTCTCCGCGATATTCCATACGAAGAACAGCAGAAGTGGCGCAGTATGACAAACGTCAGACCGGATGGAGTTCTCCGGAGGCACAAGCTACATGGGGAGAGAATGTCAGCTAATACTCCTTGGCCTCGCATGTTTCGTATCCAAGGGAGAGCTCCATGCTCGTGCGTACTTGTACATGTACACGACGCGCGACATACTTGCATGACATTGATTTCGCAAGGCTGATCTTAGCGCGCAGCCTTGCAAGTCCTGCCGACGAGGTCTTCGCTGCCGAGATGTCAGAACCGCTCAATCTCAACGATCGATGTGCGGCAGGAGAATGCCTGGGGGTGTAACCTGTCAATCCGGTCGTTGCTTCCCATCAGCTCACGATATCGACGGCCATGCGGAAGAATCTTGTCTTCTGCCACGACTCTCCGAGACTTCAAAGTGTTGGGCAGTCTTGCCATAGCACATCACAACCGTGTTGCCTCGAGATGATCGACAGACAGCAGATGATCATCGTGCATCTCTATTCCGGCTCCATATACCGGCTGTTTTCGCTCGTATCATCATGATAGCTACCCAAACAGGCCTAGCACAAGGTCCGAAACAATGCAGGAAAGCAAAAGTCACTCCCAAAAGCAGTTATTCCAAACTGATCCCTCATTGCCATTACTAAATATAGTAGTATACACGTACTCGGGCCCTGAGTCTCCACCTCAGAGAGCTATCTAATAACGCATCCATCCTTTTCGGGGTATCTCATTGTTCCCTTTTCTGATGATGGGGATGAAAAGAACAAGTATAATTACAATCAGCGACCGAGAACCGGCCGATCTCCTAATCCTGACACGAGAATCCTGCTGTCGAGCACATCCTCCCATTTCCCAATCGTGCGTAGGGGTCATCCGGCATGGCCCTACTCCTGTTCCTCCCGTAAACAAATCCCACGATCGTCATTCTCGCAAAAGAAGCACAAGCTGGTCCGCTGGCTGGCGGGACCCCCAAAGAAAAACCCCGACTCGCTTCAACGCGACAAAACAGAGCTTCGGTCCTCTCGCACTCGCATCAAGCGTTAGCAACTGAGCCCGTCATCATTCGTACATGATCTCCTCTTCCTCCTCGCCTGGGGCGTCTGCCTCATCGTCTTCTTCCTCCTCGCCAGGAGCATCAGCCTCATCATCGTCGGCAGCATCATCACCGGCAGCCATCTCGCTTGCAGCTTTGTCCTGTTCCTCGGTGATGCGATCCACATCTGCCAACGTGACAATATCACCTAGCTTACTTCGACCCCTCCGCAGACTGCTGGGTCCCGCAGCAGGGGTCTCAGGCTTACTTCTGCTTCTGGTAGACGATGACGTTCGAGTACGGTCTCTAGGCCTGGAGGGACTATCTCCATTGGTCCTGTTGTCCGGTCTTCGTCGTCGAGCTGGAGTGCCATACGCGTTACGATAGCTTGTGCGTCGCGCCGATGGACGATTCGCACGTCGTTTGACTGTTTGCGGCTGGCCAGGAATAGGAGGGAAGACTTCGAATCGTGAAGGTGGGATGGGTCCTGCGGAAGTGGGTTGCGAGCCGGTCGAGTCGGAATTGGGCGTTGCTTCCCCGGATGCGAGCTGTTGAGACTTTGTACGAATGTGCATCGTGGTTGTATGGCCGTTCGGTGTCTTGCGAGGGGAGCGGCGAGAGGGCGAGTCCTTGTCCTTGCTCTTCTGCTTGTCCACGAGGAAAGAGGTCTGGGGGGTGAGCGTGAGAGGAGGCGGCGTCTTCTTGGAATGTTTGGGCGAGACCTCCAGATCATCGAGCGCAGGTGGTGGGAGTTCTGTTGTCGGGGTCGCAACGGCGATATCGCCATTCGCCTGGCTGCCATCAGTAGCAGTCTCCTCTGATTTCAAGGTCTGTTTCAGGCCTTCTTCTGGCTGCGCAGGCAGTTCAGCATTTTCGTCTGCCCGGGACGCTACCGTTTGGATAGGCTGATTAGTCTCCTCGCCCATGGCGAACAAGTTCGTAGGTCTGCCCGTAATGTACGGCGTCCAGCAGAGATTGTGTGGATTAATCTTGATCGTGGCCTTCTTCTCGTGCTTGTCAACATACTCTTGCATGTATTCGTAATCCAGCCGGAGGGCGTACGTCCCAGTGTGAGGATCTCGTACCAATGCTCGAAGCCCTTCGAGCGTCGAGACGATATCATCAGGAGTCATTCCAGTCTCCTTGGCAATTTGTACGACCGTGAGCTGCTTGCCAGCATTTGTTTCTTCTTCTTTGTCGCGAAACCGAAGCAGCAGCTTGCACAGAACATTGCGCCAGTAGGACCGGTAGGAGACCAGACCCATGTCAGATAATGGCTTTTCCGGTGACCCTGTTCGACCCTCAACTTGTGTCAGCAGGTAAGAAAACTCGATGAGCACTCTACCAAAGCCGCGACGCATGTGTACGGGCAGAACCAGAATACATGACACGTTGTTGCCTGGGTTCTGCAGCGCAGGATCTTGTGCTGTGCCCTCCAGGCTTGCCTGGTTGTCGGCAGCAATAGCACTCTGCGCGTGCTCATCGAAAGACGTCCTAGGTTCAATCGGAGCCGCAGGTGCACCCATGCCGCGCTTCTCTTTCGAAAAGTAGCCCACGAAATGACACCCGTGTTCGTCGTTCTCGGTCATGATGTAGAACAGGAAGGGTTCTACGTCGTAGTAGAGCGTTTTCGACCCCAGGAAAAGCTTGGCCAGCAAGCAGAGGTTCTGACAGTACAGCGGGTTACGTCGTCCATCGACCTCGAAGAATGAAAGAGTTGTCTCTTGCTTTGTGTCCGGGTTGATGATGTTGTCGCGGTAAATTTCATCGCCGGGAGGATGCCTCGCCGAGCACTTCAGTTTATGTCTCCATGCGACATAGTCCGAATTCATGTATTTCAGACAGAATTCGCAGATGTAGAGATGCTCATTGCGGCTGTACTCTTCCGGATATGGCGCAGCGTGCCACGTGTCAATCTCGTACTGTCCAAAATTGATGCACTTGATTTTGCTCGCGGGCGTGGCCTTTTTGGGTCGTGCAGGCGTTTCACCATTTTGTCGTGCGAGCTTCTGCTTCCATTCCTCGTCAGCCTTCTCCCTCGCAGCCTGGAAAGCCGCTCGATCGGTGTCGTCTGGGTACGTCTTCTTTGTATCGGCTTCTGCGTCTGTAAGTATCCCGCCATAAGGCTTTCCTTGATGTTCGTCTACGTTGCGATCCTGGAAGGGAAAGAATGGGTTGTTGTACATGGTCGTCTGCACGATGGGTATCGTCGAGACACTTCCGGAGGCGTCCTCTGGCTCGGCAGTAACAGTACGTCGACTATTGCGGGCTCGTCGTGCTCGGTCGCGCTCGCGACGTTTCTGCTTCTTCAAGACATCCTTCTCGATCGTCTCGAATTGCGCCACGGTGACTGGAAAGGAGATGATGATGCTCTTGGGGTCGTCTGAGCGATGAATGATCCGGCATCCAAGATTATCCTTCTTCTGCCTTTGGGGTCGACTAGATCGTGTCTTGGATGTCGCCTTAGCATCATCGTCGTCGACGCTTTCAGCCTGCTCTACAACGATCTCGGGCACGTGGTCCTTGCGCTCGTCTTCGGGTGTTGTTGTCTTCGGACGCTTTCTGTTGCTGCTGCGCAGAGCATCATCTACGTCTTCGGAGGGAGTCTTGCGCTTCCTGAGCGATCTCGACCCATCCATCTCGTCGTCGGGCAGTATGAGAGTGTTGAACACTGAGTGCGATCCAGGCTTGATGCCACCGCGAGCTTGTGGCAATAGATCTCTGGCCATCTTTGGCGCAGACGATCGCCGCCGATTTGAGAGCATCTGGGGCACATCTTTGAAATCTTCCTCGAGGCCATTGGCCACGCAGTCTTGACATCGCCAATGTGCAGCCTCTAAAAGATCGTGTCAGTAGATATGTGACAGTGAGATTTTTATATTCAGGTCTCGGTACGCACCTTGGTCGGCAGCTAGCGAGCCTGCATCTCTGGCACATTGCCGGTGGGCTGCAGGAACGGAAGTCAGCGCGTGCTCGGACCCTTGAACGTTTGATATCATTTGTTGCTTTGCCGCAATTCTTCCATCCTTTACCTCTCGAAACTCGATTTCAAGCTTCGCTCACTTCACAACAACTTACCATTGTCGCCGCAAACTGCACACGCCAGATATTCCTCAAATTCTTCGCCGGGATCGTTCTCCTCGGTCTGCTTGCAAAAGCTGCAATATTCGTCAGCGAGGTTCTACAACACGTTTTTCGCAACGAAGCGACTTACATGCAGCGATTAGCGTCGGCGCCTTCACTCTTGGTGTCGTCGTCGTCTTCCTCGGCATCTTCAGCAGCTTGCCAGCTACCCTCGTCCGCTTGAGAGCTCTCGCTATCGGAGTCATTTTCCCGGTTCTCCTCGTAGCCTTCCGAATATTCGTCTTCTGGAGACCGTCGGGACCTTGTTCGACTAGATCGTGTCTTCACAGCACCCACAAATTCGCCTTCCTCGTCGTCATCCTCGATCTCGCCCTCGGCATCAGCTTCGGAGCCCAGATCCTCCTCTTCGACCTCGCCTTCAGCATCGGCCTCGTCATCGTACTCCAACTCCGGGTCCTCGTCAACCTCCTCTTCACCCGGAGCATCGGCGTCTTCGTCCAGCTCCATCTTCTCGGCGGCGAAGTGAGCCTTGTAGTTAACACCACGGCCGCGCACCCTGCTCGGGGTGGGGTGGGCGTGGTTGAGCACTATGGTAGCCACCTTGCCTGTCGGATCGCGATTTATCCCATGTGACCTCTCCGTCTGCCTCTAGCCTTCGTGATTTTGCTTGTGCGCCTCGCTCGCGGCCTCAGTTGCGCAGCGGTCTCTGCTCCGCGGCCAGGTGTAGACCCATCCGCCAAGACTGGTATCTGGACGTGATATCTGAGCTTTGGCACGCGTTTTCTGTTCCAGAGACGTCGTGTAGCTGATATGGATTGTGCTCGAGCTGATTTGAGCGCGTTGTCGCTGTTGTCGTCGCTGCTTTCCACCTGACTAATCCGCGCTTGCCCGCAAAGCGGTGCTGCTCTCTTTTGGCAGGTTCGATGGAGGGTGTTCTGCGGCTCGATGAAGAGTTTGAGGCGATGCGACACTGGTAGAGTGGTCAAGATGGCGTTCGATGCTGCTGTTGTCCGGAAATGCGTGTCTCAAGTCCCCACCGTTCTCCCTACGTCTGCGATCAAGCAGCTGTCCCGCGCGAGACTCCCGCAAAAGTCGTGACACCCAGCTCCTTCTCCCTCTGCAACTGCAAGTACAGCGGTCCGTTTGCAGGCGAGACGTTTTCTATCAGCAGACCATAGCATCGAGTCACTGTCAGGCAGTAGCCACCTGTTCCATCAGCATAGACAGACTCAGGGCGGAGGGTGTTGACCTTCAGCCTTTCCTCACGCCGCCACGACATCTGGCCCGAGCCGAGCAACTCCAGCATACAACATCAGCACCGACTGCTGCAGCAGCGCAGTCCCGCCATTGACCACACCACGAACGAGCGCCGCCTTCCACACCACCATGGGCGTGCCATTCGAAGCCCTCCTCCCATATGCCATCTGCCTCGGCGTACGATTGCGCTCCTCCCTCTCCATCCGACTACGAATCCACTAACAACTTCCGCAGTTCTTCGGTTTGTCGGGCGCCGGTTTGAGCAAGCTGCGACACATGCAAAATGGTGGCAAGAGACAACGGCACTCAGTAGACCAGTGGGATAAGCAAAGTATGTGGGGCAGAAGACCTAGGACGAGGGCGGAGTACTGACGGGCGCGCACAGTGATGGACCGAGACAGGCGGCTTACGGGATTCCTGCGAGGGCAGACGGACAACGTCAAGGCACCAAAGGGCTTTGAGCTGAGCAATCCATGGAGAGTAAGTTGCGGACATTTCACACACTAGTGTACCTGCTGACTGACAATGTGCAGCTTGAACCGGGCACTGCATAGATGCAAATGTGCTGTACATTACCCAAGATACTTGAACCAAAGAACTTTCGAATCAATCACGAGACACGCCCCTACTTGATTCCATTCAATACTGTATTAAGCCACTCACAGAACCGCTCACTTAGGCTTCACAGCATGTCCTTCGACGGTAAAGTTCTGTGCACGTCTGGACTAGAGGTTTGTCTACAATACGGGAAGCAGCCTCCGGGATTCCTCGAACAGCACAACCTGAAAGATCTCTCACGCTAGCATGCCTGTGTGACAAAGAGTCAAACATGCGTACATCAGGAATGCAGGTCAATTCCCTCGAGGTCGTATTGTGACTGCGATCCTCTAGAGGCCACTTCCCGGGACGTGATGTGCGAGACATCTTACTGGTGCACAGGCTCAAGATGTTGTTGCAGCACAGTTGTGCTTGTGGATTGAGGACGCCAAGTTCACATCGCGGCGGAAAAGTGATGCTGTTGCCGGAGTATACATTCTACTGTTTCCTACGTACTCATCGACTTCCACCGCTTGCTATGAGTATGAGCTTCTATACAGCTTCGCTCTAGTGAGTATCGCCCTCAAAGAGAAAAACAGGACATCGCATATGCGCACGACCGACATAGCTTAACCGGATTCCACCTTCGAGTTACTATAGCACGCTTGATATGTTGTCTGGTTCCCATTGCAGATATCGCGCACAGTTCTCAGCAGCCGGGGAGAGAAGTGAGAGAGACATGGCGTGATTTACGACTCGAGCGCATTTCTAACTGCGATCACAAGACTCACAACATGCTCCAAGGGCGCCGTTGAAATGGTCAACGTAATTCGCCCCGATGGAAGTAGCTGCTCGCGATCGCGATTGCCCTTTTCGTTTGCAACGTCCGGCGAACGAACTCGATGTGTGAAGCGTGTAGCCATGAAAACGCCACGATCCGATGAAATGATGCCAAATGCCATCATTACCATGTGATTGATGGCTCACGCAGCGTTCAAAGGTTGTCGGATAAGGGCTTCTAGAAAGGTTGACGCAATGCCGAAGAGTATGGCCCGTGTTTTTAGACGCTGGTCAAGACCAACGACCTCGAAACTGCATGTTATCCTGTGCTACATCACGTAGAGAACATCGAAGTGGGTATGCTGGGTTTGCCTTGGTTTTCTAATGATGATAGGTAAGCTGAACGTACTTTGCGAACAGCGTGAGGACAAAGTGTCAATCGCTCGCATTTTTGAACAGAACCACCCTATACCAAAGTGCCCGGGCCCGACTTACTACAGATGCGCGAAATGAGGACATCGCAGACGCAGTCATGCCAGTTGCTCTCGACTCAGGATCCCAAGATAGCGCGATGAAGCTCAATCTTAGGCCATGGACCTTGCGTACAACGGCCAGCGTCTGGACAGCAGGACCTGCGTATGGGATGATGGGACAGATATCAGCCTCGATAAAGATCACTGGCCATGTGACCCTTCACTGTGAGAATTTGTGGTTCGGCCGGTGATTTTCCATCTGCCCTGCTCCGCGCAGCACGCTTTTGCAGAACCCGTGAGCGGTAGTGGGCGTTGGGGATCAGGCATCATCATTGCGCACCGTTGCTTTTGCAATTATGATCAAGGTTATGTGACAGCATCTGCTTCCCGGGGACCACATGTGTCATGAGTCATGGCCGGACACCCTTAGCTCTGGCATATTTCACAGTTCGCATTGCCGATCCTCGATTGGTTGCAGGCTTGTGGGAGTGGCCGTGTTTGACCATCGTGAAAGTGGCTCTGACTAGCAGCCCTGCCGCGTGCAAGGCCGCACTTGAATATATCACGAGTCTGCCGGCGGACGCGTGCGGACTATATTGATACGCTGAGTCGCGTGGAAAAGGGGCCAGTAGTTCCCCTGCCTGGTGCTTGTGAAAAGACGGCGGCTCTGCGCGCGAAAAGGCCGCGTGAGCCTATAAGCGGTCTTCGCTGAGGGCAGTGCCGGCCGGCGGTGCGCAACTCTATCGCCTCTCCGTCCTCCTGGGCCTGCGCTGCGCTGCGTGTGCTCCGCTCCTCCACGGCCGTTGAAGAAGCGGCCCTGCGTTTCCATTTTCCACTCTTTGACGCTTCGTGCTCCGCTTCTTGGACATTTGCACGTTGGATTCCTACAGCGCAGGCCTGGCTGTCGGCGTTGAGCAGGTCGTATCTGGGGCCGTCGAGGAAGAGCAATTGGCAATAAAGTGTGCTGCATCACCCCTGCCGCCCGCCCGCCTGGGGTGCCATCTTTGGGGGCTGCTTCTTACGTGCGCCGGCGTGCATACGAACTGCCTGACAGACACCAATTTCCAGCTGACATTCCTCGATCCTCCAGCACACCACCAGTGCCACCTGGGCAACCGCCGCCGCCTCTCACTCCTCCACCGAGCCCGCTTGAAGAATGCTTGGTCGTGTTGCATACCCAGGGCGCCTTTGAGATATTAAGACGCGGCACAGGCATCGCACGGGCATTGGGTAGCCGAGCAGACTGTCTGGCGCCGTCGACCGACCGGAAAACGCGGAGAGACGCACATGATGCAGAGCAATGGTAACGGGTACCAGCACGGGCGGAAATCAGTGCCAGAGTACGAAAGCTATGACGGGAGTGGTTACGGGAGTCCTATATCATCTGCACGGAGTTCTTACGCCACCAGACCACCGCCAGCAATGCCAGCAAGAGCGCACGCCCTGAGCCAGAGCACGAATGGTGGCTACGGCGACTTCGACTTCGACTCGAGCTTCCCGGAGCCACCCAGGCTGCCATCAAGTCACGCGAACGCCAATGGAAATGCGCGCAACCACTTTGAGGACATCAAGTTCGGCCTGGACGACCAGATCACAGGCCACCATATGCAGCTGAACACGAACGTGCATGCCGAGAACCACGATGCGGTGGGGCGGCATTTGCTCTACGAAACCGCATTGCTGGACACGCAGGCTTTCGAGATTTTGGACATGGGCCAGATCGATGAACTGAAGAAAGAACATGCAAGGCTCAACTCGCGGATCGATGCTGCGAATCGCAAGCTGGTCCTGGAGATCAAAATGAAAGACGCCGCGCAGAACTTGAACAGGCTGTACTCCGTCGGCAAGAAGGATGGCAGGCCGGACACTCCGCAAAGCCCAGACAAGGACAGGCACAGCCTGATTGGGGGCAGAAAACGGACGAGCAGCAACAACAGTGCGGGAGGTCTTATACAAGCTGAGGACGAGCTATCACAAAGCATCAAGAAAGTGGATGAGCTCAATGAGCAGATCAGGACCATGATGGAACGACGACAAGTTGTGGAGAGATCTCTACTCAGACACACTGCTGCCGTGCTGGCAGATCAAGCGAACAAGCCTTCAGAAGCATGGCTTGCCAACGGACACCGAAACCTTGACGGCGATGACGAAGTGCTCGGACATGCGTCAGACGGGCTTGACGAGTTCGACGGCATAAGAGACATCTTGAAGGGGGCGCCCGCAGCTTCCAAGAGTAGTGCAGACGTTCAGCGGATGCAAGCAGAGCACGAGCAACAAATGATCAACATGCAGAAGAGAATGCAACAGCTCAATGCACAGTTACGAAGCGTGATCACGGATGCCAGTCAGGTGCGCGGCCAGGAACCCGAGCCAGAGCCACATATGGCTCCTTCCGAAAGCTTGGGGTCATCCCTCGAGAACACATTCGCGGTACTGGAAGCGAACATGCAAATCATGCAACAAGAAAGAGAGAAGAACAAGACGCATTATGCACGTGTGCAAGACAGTGCTTCGGAGACCCGAAATCTGGTCGAGCAGGAGCTCGAGGACGTCAACAACCAACTTCACAACACTCTGCAGATCTCGTCAGTGATGGAGGCTCTTAAGGATCTCAAAGAGCCACCTCAGGCAACAGGTCACGGGTACCAGAACCAGGTGCAGTACCTCGAGGATAGCCTACATACGTTGCAAAAGCTCCTGCAGGAGCACAACGAGCAGCTGGAAATCGCCAAGCATGCATCATCAGGAATCCAGGACGCCCAGTCGGCTGCCGCCAAACAGGCAAAGAGAGCAGAGGAGTATGAGACAGTTGTTGCAGGGTTGTGGGATCTCTTCTCCGACGAGCACCGGTCAAGCCCAGTCGACGGAGCAAGTGGCAAAGACTTCTCTTTGCAAGCTTTCAGTTCACGTGTGCAAAATCTCATTGACGTATCAAACAGCGCGAAGGAGCAGCAAGAAATTCTTCGTCGCCAGATACAGCAACAGCGCGACCTCAATGGCAAGTCTGACATGGAAAAAGACCGGGAGATACAAGAGCTTCAAACCCGCTACGAGGCACTGAACAGCTCTTACGATGCCACACAGCAGGATCTGGCCAAGGCTGTGGAGAATCATCTCTTCGCCGATCAGCAGGCGCAACAGGCGCAGTCAGACATGCAAGAGGTCATGTCTCAAATCGACGAGTTGCGCAAAACCGTCGAGGCCGCCGAAGCACGAAGCAAAGCTCTTGATGAGCGACATACCCTCATTCTTGCTGAACGGGACTCACTCGGAGCCGAACGAGACGCCCACAAACAGAAGCTCGAAGACGTTCAACAGGAGATGCAAGATATGGAGGGCGAGCTCGTCAGGCTCACTACTGAGCTCACAATGGCGAAGGCTGAGCTGGAGGGCGCCTATGGCTCGCGTAAGGAGCGGCAGAAGGAAGCTGGTGCAAGCGAGGCAGAACTGGATGCCCTTGCTGCGCTGAAGGACCAGGAAATCGCTCAGCTCCGACGTGAACACGCCGAGAAGACGAAGTTGCTCGAACAGGAGTTGCAAGATATGATGACGGAGTTCCAGGAAATGACCCGCGAGTCCCTTGAACTGGAGAAGGAACGTGGTCAGCTGGAGAATCTTATCGACACGCTACGCGAAAGGGCAGAACAATTGGAAGGAGAATTAAGTGATCATCAAGTGCAATGGATGGGTGTTAAGTCTCCTGGCGCTGACGGCGTGGTCAAAGAAAGCACCAGTGTCATGGTGCTCCGCCAAGAGTTCAAGAAGATGATGCGAGAGTCGAGAGCCGAAGGACTTCGACTACTCAGAGTAAGTTTAGTCGTTATACCCTCAACTATTTCTATACTGACAATTGGTGCAGGCTGAGCAAGAAGAACGGCGACGACTTGAGACTGAGGTTCGAAAGACTCGTCAACTCAACTCACCTCTCGGCCGTGGACCTGGCCGACCTGGCAGCCTCGCACATAATCGCCTCAACAGCATTGCATCATCACAGGGAGGGTCATACCTTACAAACGGATCGACACCAGCCACGAGCCTAGGAAGTCCACCAGCAACCACAATGAACTTGCCTAATTCCGGACTGCCTCCATCAAATGAGGCCCTCAAGACACAACCACAGCCACAAGCCACCTGAGGGCGATAGTCAACGGCGCCCTATGTACGAAAGTCTTGCAAAGGATTTTCTTATACCGTCGGACAAGTAGAGGCAATTTCTTTGCACGCACCATCTATTCTATTGCGGATCCGATATCTGCATTTCCTTGCGTGGAACGTGGGGAAGACACGACGCTCCCTGGTGCTTGCGAGTGAACCATCTAGGAGGACTACTGTCACATTTTACGAGCATTGCGAGGAGGCGCATATTGCATGTTCTTTAAAAGACCATGGGAGCAAGCGGCGTATCGATGCACTTTTCACTCCCTGCGTTGAGTCCGCTTCCGAGCGCGGGCGACATGGGCGGTCTGGACCTCACGGCCATTTGATGCATTTCATATATAGCAGCGTCCGATGGAGCCTGCATTTTGCTTGTAAGGCCCATGTGGAAATAAACATTACATCTGGTGTTGAAGGCGTATTCTGGAAATTTTGGAGACGACAGACTATGACGAGACGG
The DNA here is from genome assembly GCA_002933655.1 of Cercospora berteroae. NCBI lineage: Eukaryota > Fungi > Ascomycota > Dothideomycetes > Mycosphaerellales > Mycosphaerellaceae > Cercospora > Cercospora berteroae. The sequence goes on along the minus strand of PNEN01000537.1, from coordinate 113,058 downwards.
AAGGTCTGTATCATTATAAATATGCGCTGGGCTGATCTAGCTAGCCTCTTCCTACTGTGTATAGAGAAAGAACATCGAGCGCAAAGCTCAAGAAATCCAGGAGGTGCCACACTTGTGACTGACAAGAGAGCATTGCATTCTACTTTTCCTGTCATTGGGAGCTACTCACACTTTGCACTCGATTTGCACTATTTTAACCGGATCTACCTGTCCTTCCATCTGCGTCTTCCTCTCTGCAACGATATCAGCTAGAATGGTCTTTCAAACAGATCGTCGCCAGGAATCCATTCGCAAAGGATAAACAACTCACCCCTCTCCCACCTCTCCAAATGGTGCAACTCCATCTTCTTCCTCATCAACGTCTCTCCATTCCATGGGAATGTTCTTGCGCCACAGAGTATATTCATGGTGCCCAAGAATAGCCAATACCAGTGATACCAGGCAAGCGCAGCAGGTTGCCAGATCCAAGGAAGAAAGAATGCGACGAGGAAGAGCAGGCCGCCAAAAGACGTGAGGATGGCTGAGATCATTGAGGATCTTATTGCATCGGAATTGTCTATGCCAGAGAGAATCTCACAAAATCGTTGGAGCCTGGGAACGTCCTGTGGGTCCATGCGGCGGAGAGCTTGGTAGTGAGAAAGGTCGATCAGGAAGGGGTGGAAGGGGTTGAGAGTGGGGAGAATTTCGAGGAAGAATGTTTTGTACCATGGCGGGCTAGAGGGAAGAGTAAGGTCTTGTGGCATGCTAGAGATAGAATCTGGTAATAGCAAGGGCGAATATTGGAAGTCGACGCTTGTGGCTTTTTGGGCAGATTCGAAGAGATCCTCTAAGTGTCTACTCGCAAAAGCTGCGTACTCATCGCTCCAAAAGTGGCTCAGGGCCTGTGGATTTGCCTTTGAGTCCACGCGCCCTATGTGCCGAGATATCCGGCGTGTTTGATGCCACCTCGACAGCTCTGGGCGAATGCCATCCACCCAACCTTATTGGTCCTGCGTCTGCAAGACTCTGTTCCTTTGAAGTCGGGGAGCAAACATTCATGGAAGCAACGATTCTCTTGCGAGCCATACCCATGATATCAAAATCATCACTGTTGCCATATCTCCCGAGATGAAGGGTATCAGGGTATGTGTTCTTGGTGACAAGGGCAGCACAAGATGCGGAGTGAACTGAAGCTGCCGATCCTTGGCATCTCTCCATCGCTCGGCAACGCGCGTGACGCGTGAACCGCAAACTTAACCATCAACAAAGTACTCGAGGAATCACGCGTTGTCGCAAAGCCTATTGCATGTGCAGCAACTGCTGAAAGCGTTCCTGGCCACGATTCTCGGGATGCGAAGCGAAATCGAATGAACAAGACAAATCGAACCTCCAAAGCGCACTGAGCGTACCACGAACCACCCGCTGGCGCATCGACACCAGCGACAATGGCAACCTCACATCAGCCATTCCCCTCTCGCCCATACACAACAGGCCTCACACGGGGCGCAGGAGGCGCACAAACACCCTATGCCTCCCAAACACCCTTCGCAGCACTCCAGCAAAACCCAGTCTCAGGCTTTAACGCGACCGGCGCAGGCGGAGGCTTTGGCACAGCAGGACCTTCAGGCACCACACAACAACAACGTGATGCGCAACGTCTCGAGCGCGAACGACAAGAACGCCTCGAACGGGAGAGAAGAGAAGCAGAAGAGCGTGATGCGCTAGATAGAATCAGCGAGGAACAAAGAGAAGAGATCAACGAAGCTGTAAGCAAGCGCATGGCGGAGAATACGTGAAACACATACACATCGCTAACATGGAGACTACAGTTTCAACTTTTCGATCTAGACAAGGACAACCATATCGACTACCACGAGCTGAAAGTTGCTCTCAAAGCCCTGGGATTCGAACTTCCCAAGACCGAACTTCTACAAATTCTCCAGCAACACGGTGTACCAGCTTCGTCACTCACTGGGACTCGCTCAGCAGTACCTCCACCAGCACAACCGACTTTCTCTGGTCCATCGCGATTACTGCTCTCGCATCAAGCATTTGTTAGCATAGCGGCACAGCGCGTGCTGGCCCGCGATCCAAGAGAGGAAATCGCGAGAGCGTTTGAGCTTTTCGACGCCGATGGGAAGGGGAGGATAGAACTGCAGGACTTGAGGAGAGTGGCGCGGGAATTGGGAGAGGGTCTGCAAGAAGAAGAGCTGGCGGCTATGATCGAGGAATTCGACGTGCGAGGGCAGGGAGGCATCACGCAGGAGGAATTCATTGGCATCTGTTTGGGCGGGTGAGGAATTGCATAGTGTTATTCAGTGTTGGTCTACTTCTTTGCTGTCTTTGGAGCACTCAATGTGGCATGGTTCGATGGGTAAGCGACGGCGTTATGGAGCACTTGAGAGCAGACGATTGGAATGAAAAAATTGTTTGATGAGCACGTTTCAATTTGTGAGATATTCGGAATTTCGTGGCCGAGATACGTCGCGCATCCATGGTAGCATTGATGCTGCCGGAGTTCGCGACCAGCCTGGCCAACTTGCTCTTGGTCATGCGCTTCTTCTCAGATGGCTTGCGTGACTGATACCGATAGCCTGGATGGGCGAGTGCGTGCTGACGCTTCTCCTCTTCAGCTCGGCTCTTGTACTCTTCTACGACATGTGGCTTCTCGGATCGCCATCTGGCAGCGCCGGCGCACACTGCCGCATGACAAGACATAGAGCGCTCGATGGAGCGAGGAGCTTAGCATTGCGCACCGCCTCCCGGACGGTGGTGGCTCCTGTACATGAAGATCAAATCATCAAACAGCCCTGGAGCCCAGTCAGCGAATGTTCAGCACTAATATCTTATGTTGAGGTACTGGACGGGAATGGTGCTATCAGAATCAAAGGCCCTGTCAGGGGCCATCTCGTCAACGCAGACTTTTTGACTGCTCGGCCGACCGTCGTGAGATATGATAAGGAATCATCATAGAATGTTTGTGTGCAGACGAGTGAAAATTGCTTACCAAAGATCATGTTTTGTTATCCTGACCTCGCGGTGTCGTTGATCACTGCTGATCTGCGACTTCGAGTCAGTAAATGGTGCATTTCAGGAGATCACGATACATCATGTTAAGCCACAAGAGATCAGGCTTTCGCAACTTCTCGTCTGCGCCACCTGTCACAGTGGCTTGGACATATGCTTGTCATTTGGTTTTGTTGGAATCATCATGGTAGTAAAGGTCGTGATTGAGAGTGCTTACCATCAGGTCGATGTTCCGAACGAGTACGTGGTGTTGAGACAGCTCACACCTCGCAAAATGCGCACGAGCAAGCAGACCAAAGAAAGAGTGAGCTGTTCTGTCTCGTCAGCGGTTGCACCGAGCAAATGTGTGAGACAGCAGGATGTGATGTGGAGATTGCTATCAGTTAGGCATGAATGGTTTGGTAATGTTTGTGTCTGCATCGACAATGCCGAATCAGACTCGTCATCAAGAGTCATCAGGAAATCTCGGGTGGGGTGGGAGAAGAGGAGAGGATGATGCCTTACCTTTGGTTATGGACTCGAGCTCGTTTAGACTAGTCACTGGTCAGCTGTGAGCTCCAAAAACGTTCTCGAAAATAGACGTATGCGCGAACGTCAAGATCAGTGGACGAGGTTTTCTAGGCCTGTCACAGAATGGCGTATCGGCTCATGTGTTTGTGTCGGAGCCCAGTGCCGCTTCATCAGATGACGAGTCGGTAAAGGAGGTGACGACTTACCATGGATGCCTCGATCAAGATCAGATTTCGCCTTCATGCGCTGCTTCTTCTCGGTCTTCGCCACGACAGAACCGGTGGCACCGTGCCTACTCTCCACGGATCTCGCGTTTTCCTGCTTGCTGCAGCGCACCAATGATTTGGGTGGCCATGCCCTCACTGCAGTTGTATGCCATTCTCAGCCTTGCTTTTTGCCGACGGGCCCAAGCGGCGGCAGTCATGCTGGGTGCTGCATTTGGCACGGCGCGCTTTCCCACGGGCCTCGCTGCAAGACAGGAGGTAGATTCGGAACGCTTCTGTCATGGCGTCGGTGGCCATGTCAGCGGTAGTGGATCCGATTGTTTGGGCGCGGTGAAAGGGTGATAACAAAAGGATGTGCGAACGCGGTACGAGTGAGGCCTGCAAGAGACTCGGTGAACTCGCGGGTTCAGGTCACTGCTGCCATGTCCACGTCAGTACATGCTTTGCAACAAGTTCGTTCATTGAGCCATCGTGAAGAAAGTGTAGTCAGGATTTGAGCCTTTTTCGCATCAAAGGATAATGAGTAGAAAACCCTCAGGCGGTAATTCCAATTTTGCTAAATCATCATTCGTGTAGTCGTGCTGGTGAGAGATGTGACTTACAGACTGTGACAGGATCGGTGTGGTCATGCATGCGTCTGCTTGCGGCTGCTTGCGGCTGCTGATATTGAGGGCGGAGCGCGTGGAGCTCAGGCGGGCATGGCAAAGTCCAGCTGACATGGACCATGACATCGTGCCATTCAGAGTGAAGATGACCTCGGCAGAGCCTGCTTACTGTCAGTAAGAGATCGCAAAGCACTCCAGATTTGCAGTGAGAGGTGAGCGTCGTCGTTCAGACTGACGTAGCAATGTAGCTTCAATCCTCCGAAGAGGTCAGAGACTCTAGTTTGCGGTTGTGCGTGTTGTCATCAGGATGAGAGGGGAGCAAGAGGAAGATGGCTTACCGAGAGGCATTGGCTACTTCATGGCATGACTGAGTTTGTTGCCGACAGCACTGAGTGCTGTGTTGCAGCGATGTCGATGTTGGAGTTTGGAGGTGGATGAAGAGACGCGGCTGAAGTTGCTCGGTAGAGAATTTTGAGCAAAGGAAAGGGAGCTTGGGTCAACTTGCGGCTGGTTCCTTCTCTTGGCATTGCTGCCTCAATAAACGACTTCACCCTCGCTTCGACATTTTAAATGACCACATATTTCACGCACTTCACTCGTGAACACATGTCCTAGATCGTCTTGTGCGAATATAGGCGGAGATTTTGACGTGATCGCTGCACAAACTTTGAAACACTATTTTTGAAGCAGACTTCGAGATCGAGCAGTTCTTTCTCGTTGTAGAAAGTGATACAATTACAGCTGTCTACCAATGTGTTCCAGGACCCGAGGCTCAGAGACATAAAGCGCAGGGCCAAGTCAGCGGGATATTAGCACTGATTCCGAACCATTACCAAGACATCGACCAAGTGTCCCAGACAGTGGAGCCAGTTAGTGTTACACAGCAGTAGTAGCAGCGGCGGCCTCTTTACTCTGCTCCTCAAACGCTTTCCGGTATGCACTTGTCGCCTGTGCAAGCGCTTGCAGCGTCGGCTTGACCATAGCATCCACAGCTTTCTTTCCGCCAGCGACAGTACTATCATAATCGAGTTTCCGGCGCTTGCCGGTTCTCTGGTAGTAGTCTTCTACTTGCTTCTTGATCTTGCCAACCTTCTGCTCCCGCTCAACGTCGGCTTGAGCGCCAACAGCATTGATGCGATCTATGCTACGGTCGAGCGTGGATACAAGCTGCGCAAGCTCGTTGGTCTTTGAAGCGTCTCCTGACAGGAACAAGCTCCAGAAATAGTGCAGGAACTCGTTCGTCGTATTGTTTGTCATTACCAGATTGTCATAGATTTCGGGACTCAGCCCGTTCAGAGACGTCGCTTCCGGTGAGTTGAAGTCACGCCGCGACTTGATTGAGGACATGATTGTCGTCGATGCGGTCCCCATCGCAGCGTGCGAGCCGACCTTGGGCTTCTTCTTCCCTGCATTGCCATTCGTCTGTGCTGAAGACGTCTCATCGTCTGAATCTGAATTGTCATCCGTATGATATCCAATGACATGATCTAGCCGAAGGGTACCCTTGACATCACTGCCAAGCTGCGTTGGCTGAAGCCCGCTGTTCATCGTTTTAAGGACTTGTTGTGGATCTTGTTTAGCGTACAGCTTCGCATCAGCAGACAGTGTGTCTTCATCGCCTCCAAGATACCGCTGTTGCTCCTTGATGCTTAGCCGAACTCGATTGTCTACGTCCTCATTGGCAAGATCGCGAAGTCGCAGCTGCTCAAATGTCTCTTCGTCCAACCCGATCGGCGCGTGAGCCTCGCCATCTTCATGCGCTACATGTGCCATCATCTTCTCCGAAAGATTGTTCAGCACTCGCAAGATCGGCACTTTGTCTGTCGAAGTTGGACGCATGTCTTGATCAGGCCTGTTGCCTTTTCGCTGACTGTGATTCTGCTCGTTGCCTTCCAGGTCCATCCAGTGTGGGATGTGCTGTATGCTGGCGGGTCCAGTCGATTCCCGGTCCAGATACTTGTCGAACCTGGCATCTCGCTTGTCATTTTGCGTGATCTTCTCTCCCTTCAGCTTCTTCAGCAGTCGGCTGCCAAAGAAACCTGTCCAGAAGTCGGTCTGGGTGAGTGGAGGCACGTTGTCGTTGTAGGCTTCCTTCACTATGGGGTACTGCTTGAACATGAGATGGATCTGCTCCTTTGTGATCGCCAAGTGCTTGACATCTGGTTCGCCCGCCTTCTCCGCCGGCTTTACAATGAACTTGATTTCGGGCAGGACGTTGTACTCTCCCTGCTTTTGAGCTTTCTCGATGGCGTGGGCCCGAAGCAAATGCAATCTCGCAGACCAGAACTGCCCTGTGAACTGTGCAAGAGATACTGATTCAGGCTTGTCTTTGAGCGCCTGGTTGAATCTCTCTTGCAATGCGCGATTCGACTCGAGCAGCGAGCGCTGTAAGCTGATGTCCGACTTCAACTTCGCATCATCATACCAGCCTTCGTCAGCTTTCGAGGATGAGACTGTCTTCGCTATGGCCATCGCAGCGCTTGCACTGCTATCTCCACCGCCAGCGCCGCCAGCAGCAGCCGCTGCAGCGGCAGGCGCAACAAGCTGAGCAGCATCCTTGGCCTTGTTCGCCGCGATAGTATTCCTCAAAACTTCTGTCGTGTTCTCCTGCTCCTTGCGCGCATTCTCTTTGTGGTTGAAGGTGAAGACATAGCTAGCTTCCCCGACTACAATCTTAAGCGCGATCGCTTTCGACGTGGCAGGCGTTTGTTGCAGGTTCGTTATGTCGGCAACGGGTATTGTCACCGAGGGCGGTGAAGACGGTGGCGATGCTGGACTCCAGAAGACATATTTGCGGTCTTCGGCGACAGTGAGGATGCCATCCTTCTTTTTGAAGACGGCGGTCGCGATTGTAGGAGGCATCGTTGAAGGTGCAAGCGAGATGTGGAGAGGCGAACTTCAAGTCGGCGTCATTGCTATTGGCCAGGCACCACCACGACAAACATCGAAGCAAGAGGCCCTGTGCAGCACATATGTCACTCGTTTTTCATTCCGAACGAAAGGTGAATAGTCGTGGCAACGTAGCACTGTCACATCGCATGTCATTCATCATTACACATTACATTCGTACTAGTCTATCAATGCTTCTTGCCCACAATCGTGCCATTGTTTGGCGACGAGTAGAAGCTCATTACGCTCGTCGAGTTATCGTACTCCACGCCGCAAGCGCCAGCAAAATCGCCAAACAGTTGCCCTCTTTCCTCCACGAAGCTCTTGAATCCTGCAGCAGAACAAGATTCTTGAGGGCCATCGTGACAGTCAGGGATGGTCTGTGGGCTGCGGTTGACCAGAACGCGATAGTACGTAGGGTCAGTCTGGTTTTGGTAGCCGTACGAGCCCGTGCAGTTCATCCTCTCGACTGCGATATTGGTCAAGAATGGAAGGATGTACGAGCTAACCCACTGCCGGTGATAATTGACCTTATCCAGTGGCATAGTAGCATTGATGTCGTTTGCCCCAGTCGAATCGGAGTTGTTGAACAATCCCAGCGTAACCAACACCGTCGGTGGCAGCTCACGATGAGTAAATGAAACATAGATATCCTGGTCATCGTCGTCGTCGGATGAAAGAAGTTGTTGCGTAGCATTGACCCAGCCATATCCAAGAGAACCGGATATTGGGTTGCCATAGCCGGTGTTATGGTGATACATGAGATCTTGAGTGTACTCGAATTGCAGCCATTCATCGGGGCGGAAAAGCGTTGTCGAGCAGAAAGGCGAGCTGCCGCGTACAACAGTGTCGTAGCCACACCACTCTTGCATGCCGATAACATCGTTCACCGTCCAGTTGAAGTTTGGCGCGTAAGCTTTCAACCTTGCCAGGATGGGTGCGGTATACTTCTTTGCATAGGTCTGGCTTTGCTCAGAACCGCGCGAAGAAGAGTAGGCAGGACACGCCTTGTATGGCGTCAAGCTATCGGCCCCGGACTCCTTGCCCTCGTAGATTTGCACCAAGTTGATCTGATTATCATCGGTCTCCAGACCTCGAATCAATCCCTTCGCGCTGATGACTGTCCTTTCAGCAGTGCTCGCCCAGACTCTTTTCGGCAGTCTCAACTTCGGGTATCTGAAGGACATTTGAACACCGAGCTGAGAAGCCTCGAGCTTCCCACTCCTTGTCACCAGTTCTTGTTCTTCCAGCTTAGGTGGCGTCCATGTTGAAAGAAATGACAGTTCGGGGATCTTCGACCAGTCTACTGTTTTGTTCTTGAGTTTGTCAGTGAAAGGCTCCAGGTAGGTTTCGTAATCGAAATCGTTTGCATTGATAGCGGCATGGCGAACGAGGTATGCGACCTTCTCGACCTCACAGCCCTGAGGAGGACTGGGCTCTCGTGCCGGATCATTTGGCTCGAAGTATGGTGCGATACCAGCCAAGTGCTCTAGCGGATTGAAGCTGTACTCGCTGTATAGGGGTTGCTGTTGGCTCGAGGCCATGGACAGCGCCGCGAGGGCCACAACCAGAGCTAGTGTAGACATAGCCATATCAGATAGTAAGAGCACGCTGCGATGCCGCTGCCAGAGGAAGGGCAGATCTGTGGTGTTTGTTTGTGAATGGCACAAACTAGCTTGCCTTTGTATTGAAGATCTATACTGTTTGTGCCTGCATGATGCCTGACGCGATCTTGTTGGTCGTCCTACAAAACTTGGAAAGAGCTACGTCAAGCGTGCTGTGTGGAGTAATGTCCCGAAGTGAGAGAGGAAAATGATGTCCGGGCGCAACGATCGCTGCGTGGCTGGCAAATGCGGAACCTGAAGCAATGCAGCCAAGCAACGTCATCGAACAAGCTCATCACAACAAGCAGACAAGCATTTCTTTTCACGCTCCTAGTGGACGACGAACAGTAGGCGCTAAAAGGTGGCTCTGCAGGTCACAAGTCAAGCGGAGCAACCTGCTTGCCCACGATGAAAATGTCATCGAGTCGTAATATCTAGAGGATTATGGGCCAAAGACCTTGGCGATTGCGGCTGAATACCGAGGTGAAACGAGAGAGCCCACTTCCGATACCATCTCATGGTTCTCATCACACCCGCAATTTCTCGATCGGCGCAATGTCCTCTGCCGTCCTCTGGCGATAGGTGCCGAGAGCCCAGCGACAGAAAGCAAGAATAGTTCGACACACAGATGCGAGCTACGAATCAGTCAAGGTGTGAAGGAAAACCTGAACACTACTGCTCAGCTATGACAGCGGTGACAGGTTGCTGAGTGAGATACGCTAACGGATGTACGTGTCTCGGGGAGCGAAACGAAAAGAGCTTGCCAAAGCTAGTGGTCACCTGCTCGAGTGAATACAGCTTTTTGCGGCCATGCATTCTGAACCACCAAGCACCTAGCGATACTAAATAGTCACTGGACATCCTGACTCTCTTCAAAGCTGCGTCTAGAGTATCACGAAGATGAGAAAACGCGCACCAAAATGTTGAATTGTTCCCAGCAAAACACCCTGCCATGCCAGCACTCCTGTGGCCTTACCCGAATAACATAACTCCTTTCCTGTGGTTGCGATCCATTGTGCTCGTCACTCGTGCAAAAGTTGCCAGAATGTTGAATGTCATGTTCCCCTTCATGCGCCGTGCAACCAAATCTCGCTTGAAACCAAATCTCCTGAACATGTTGCTTCTGTGCGACGATGCTTTAGCTTGTGGCCACGACACAGCACATTCGACACCACTTACAGATTTCACCGCCCAACTGCATCGTTTCCAAGGTCTTGAGCATTAGACAGAAAGCAACAATGCCGATGAAAAGAACAGGATTTAAGAAGCCCGGCGGCCATAGTCGGACGATGCTTTGTTGTTGAGGCATCCTGATCTGCTCCAATTGATGATCTGAAACGATGTTGGAGAGCTTTGAAGAAGGCTCCAACAATGTCGTCGTTCCTTGAGATATTCGCGTAAAAAGGCAAAAAGTTCCCGAAGCTAACTGATTTTGTGGTATGAATTCGGAGAGCGAAAATGGCACGTGGTAAGATGGACGTCTGAGTAGTTACGCCATGCTATGAGTGCAATCATATAAAGCAGACGAGTAGATCCCGGCTTTCAAAGTGTTTGTACTCGCCGTGCCACGGAACTTCGCGACTCTTCCGCTTCATGGCACACCGAGCCTACAGCGGAACCATCTAAGAACTTTCCAGACGTGTATCAACAACACCTGAGGAATCCCCTGAAAGAAGGCAAGCTCCATTGCACTTCAACCACGAGTTGTCAGTACAAGAACAGGAGGGGCCAGTTCTCAGATCGACACTTACACATGTGACGCTACCGGGAGTGCATGTTCCGCCCTGCATGTTGTGGCAGAATGCTTGACACTGGCCATTGACATAATTTTGGTATAACTCAAGAGAGCGACTCCTATCATCGATGCCCTGCCGCGTGCGCGACGTGGTGTGCCTTCTTCTGTAGCATCGCTGTTGACTGTTCCAAATTTCGCGTGGCTGCCATGTGGTTTTGAGCCTCACGTGCCGACACACTTGGGCTCGTTTTGTGCATTGCAAAAGTTGCTTTCCACTGCAGGCATGATGGAAGTGTATGAGCTAATCCACCATATGAGGTAGCTCAGCTTGAATTACTGTAGCTCCTTTTGAAGCTCACATTGTTGTTGCAAGAACGAGGTGTGAAACCTTTCATGCTTCTGAAGTTTTGAGGCTTGTGAAGGTCTGATCGGCGCACGGGGCTTGGCAGGCAGGTACAAGCTGGGTAGGGATGAAAGGTAAGTGGTCGGTGTATCTGCTGTAACATGCAGCATGCCATGAGAATATGTAGCTCCAGGTATCTCCAGCGGCTTCGAGCGTTGATCCAAGTCAGGCATCGCATCGATGGTGAGAGTGAGAGTGGTGAACTGGCGAGGAGCTACTTGTTTCATGCTTGAGGCGTGTCGCAGCTTGACACTGCGAGTGCCCTCGCCGTGCCTTAGGTCGGTGTAGGCTCTGATATAGAGCTTGAGGTATAGCTGTCATGCTGTTTGTGAGCGCTGCAAGGCATGAAGTAGTGTTCATGGCAGGAGGATGACTTCCTGCCGTCGACGCGTGGTCTGGAGTCTGTGCCCATACGGCGCGACCTACGACATGGGAATGCAGAAGAATACGGTCATTAACACCTAGGGAAGCCGGTGACACGTATTGTGAGCGGCTTCAGACATGTCTTGGAGCTGCAGCGACTGCGTTCTTGGCCTTGGAAGCTTGGAGGGTTGTGCCGGAAGAGGAGTCAGTCGACAGCTCAGCAATACTGCACGTGCGAAGGACAAGCACAAAGTGTCCACATGTTGAAGAGATACACAGACAGTGACCAGAGGTGTCTGGTGGTGCGAGAACTGCGTACTAGTGATGAATGGTCAGCAGTATCGTGTGTGTAGGAGGTGTAGAGAGCATCCGGAGTGCCATGCCGCAAGTGCAGCAAAGCAGAGTGGTCCTTTTTCCGGCTCCAGCCGACGCCGATGGGAGTGACCTTCAAGTTCAAAGCTGCAGCTGGCCGCAAACACACAGCATCCATCACCTGCACACCCTCCCGCTCGCCTCTCGAACTCCAGCGCAGCTTCGGCGCATGAGGCCTTCCGCGTCCACCTAATACTCGCACACTGCTGAGCGCCCATCAAGAATCCGCAGCCATGCTGCTCTCCCAGCTTTCCGCATGCAGCAAACGCCTGGCCACCGGCAGCTCCGCAAGAGCTTTCTCCTCCATCGCGCCCAAGAGCGCGCCTCGAACGGCACTGGTTGCGAAGAGGCGTGAGCTCGGCGTTTCCTCATACAATGCCTTCACTTCGCAGTATCGCAACTATGCGCAGGCGGCGGAGAGGACAGACCAGGGCGTAGACCCCTCAGACTCGTTTCTGACGGGAAACACCGCTGGCTACGTTGACGAGATGTACTCGGAGTGGAAGCGCGACCCCAGCTCTGTTCACGTGAGCTGGAATCACTACTTCCGCAACATGGAATCGGGGGACATGCCCGTCTCAAGAGCTTTCCAGCCGCCACCGACCATTGTTCCACAGCCCGCGGGCGGAGTGATTGCTCCAAGCGGCGCTGTTGGCGTTGGAGAAGGCCAAAGCAGCGAGGTCCTCAACCACTTAAAGGTCCAGCTTCTCGTGCGAGCATATCAGGCGCGTGGACACCACAAGGCCGCCATCGACCCATTGGGCATCAAGGACCTGAATCGATCGACACCGAAAGAGCTCGACTTGGCTACCTACAACTTCTCAGAATCAGATATGGAGCAGGAGTTCTCCCTCGGACCTGGTATTCTGCCCAGATTTGCGAAAGATGGCCGGGAGAAGATGACACTGCGCGAGATCATCGATGCTTGCGAGCGTCTGTACTGTGGTCCATACGGCGTGGAGTACATCCACATTGCGGACAGGGAGCAATGTGACTGGCTCCGTGAGCGCATTGAGGTTCCGTCGCCATACAAGTACTCGGTGGACGAGAAGCGTCGAATTCTGGACCGACTCATCTGGTCTTCCTCGTTTGAGACGTTCCTTGCTACCAAGTACCCCAACGACAAGCGTTTCGGTCTCGAGGGTGGTGAGTCGCTCATTCCTGGTATGAAGGCTCTCATCGATCGCTCAGTCGATTACGGAGTCAAGGATATTGTCATCGGTATGCCCCACAGAGGTCGTCTGAACGTGCTGTCCAACGTGGTCCGCAAGCCAAATGAGTCTATCTTCTCTGAGTTTGGTGGTTCTGCTGAGCCATCCGACGAGGGTTCGGGAGACGTGAAGTACCACTTGGGTATGAACTTTGAGCGACCGACTCCTTCTGGCAAGCGCGTGCAGCTGTCTTTGGTCGCCAACCCTTCGCACTTGGAAGCTGAGGATCCAGTCGTGCTTGGAAAGACTCGTGCCATTTTGCACTTCAACAAGGACGAAGAACAGGCGAACTCTGCCATGGGCGTTCTGCTTCACGGCGATGCTGCATTCGCTGCTCAAGGTATCGTGTACGAGACTATGGGTTTCGTTGGACTGCCAGCGTATCAGACTGGCGGCACCATCCACATTGTCGTGAATAACCAGATTGGTTTCACGACTGACCCACGTTTTGCTCGTTCCACTCCATACTGCTCTGACATTGCCAAATTTGTGGAGGCTCCTATCTTTCACGTCAACGGCGATGACGTTGAGGCATTGAACTTTGTCTGCCAGCTTGCCGCCGACTGGCGTGCCAAGTTCAAGAAGGACGTTGTCATTGATATTGTCTGCTACAGAAAGCAAGGCCACAATGAGACCGATCAGCCTTCGTTCACTCAACCTCTGATGTACAAGAAGATTAACGAGCAATTGCCGGTGCTCGACAAGTACACTCAACAGCTGCTCGAGGCCAAGACCTTCACCAAGGAGGACATCGAAGAGCACAAGGCTTGGGTGTGGGGAATGCTCGAGGAATCCTTCGCAAAGTCCAAGGACTACCAACCAAACTCAAGAGAATGGTTGACTAGCGCCTGGCACGGCTTCAAGTCCCCCAAGGAATTGGCAACTGAGGTGCTGCCTCACGAGCCAACTGCTGTCGACCCAGAAACCTTGAAGCACGTCGCCAAGATCATCGGACAGCCTCCGGAGGGCTTCCATGTTCACAAAAACCTTAAGCGTATATTGGCCAACAGAACAAAGACTGTGGAAGAAGGCAAGAACATCGATATGTCTACAGCAGAAGCTCTCGCGTTCGGAACGCTTGTACGGGAAGGTCACCATGTCCGTGTCTCTGGACAGGACGTAGAGCGTGGTACCTTCTCTCAGCGACACGCCGTGCTGCACGACCAAGAGAACGAAGACACCTACACCCCTCTGAAGCACATGAGCGAGGACCAGGCGTCGTTCGTCATCGCAAACTCCAGTTTGTCTGAGTACGGTACCTTGGGCTTCGAATATGGTTATTCGCTTTCCTCTCCCACCGCTCTTGTCATCTGGGAAGCTCAGTTTGGTGACTTCGCCAACAACGCGCAATGCATCATTGACCAGTTCATTGCATCCGGAGAAGTCAAGTGGCTGCAGCGTTCCGGTCTTGTGGTAAACTTGCCACACGGCTACGACGGACAAGGTCCCGAGCACAGTTCAGGTCGCATGGAGCGTTTCCTCCAGCTCTGTAACGAGGACCCACGTATCTTCCCCTCGCCTGAGAAGTTGGACCGTCAACACCAGGACTGCAACATGCAGATTGTCTACTGCACTACTCCGGCCAACAACTTCCACATCCTCCGTCGTCAGATGAACCGACAATTCCGCAAGCCTCTCATCTCGTTCTTCAGCAAGAGTCTGCTGCGCCACCCTCTCGCGCGATCAAAGATTGAAGACTTCACCGGCGACAGCGCGTTCCAGTGGATCATTCCAGACCCCGCTCACGATGCTGACGCTCAGTTCAAGATCGATTCTCACGACAAGATCGAGCGTGTCATTCTGTGCTCTGGACAGGTCTTCGCTGCCCTTTTCAAGCACCGTGAACAGAACAACATCACCAATACTGCCATCACCCGTATCGAACAGCTCAACCCCTTCCCATGGGCGCAACTTAAGGAGAACCTGGACAGCTACCCTAATGCCAAGACTATCGTCTGGTGTCAAGAGGAGCCTCTCAATGCTGGTGCTTGGAGCTTTACACAGCCTCGTATTGAGACTCTTCTCAACCACACCGAGCACCACGACCGAAAACACGTCATGTACGCTGGACGAAATCCAAGCGCATCGGTGGCTACTGGTCTGAAGAGCAGCCATACGCTCGAGGAACAGAACCTGCTGAAGATGGTAACGCACCCCTGACAGCATTGTGTGATGAGTGAAAACTAACTGTGATAACAGGCCTACGAGGTGAAGCAGGATAAGCTCAAGGGGGAGTAAATTCAGGCATCCCAAAGCTCGAGCGCATTTTCCGGACAATGTAATGACGGTGTCTTCCTTTGATCAGCTAATGAACGAAGGGGCAGATTGACACGAATGCTGCGAAGTTGCAAAGATGCTTCTGATTGTTGTCATTTGCCCAGCCCAATCATGCGTGACAGGCATCAGGTTGCTTGTCGAGATGGAAACACCATGGCGTGATAGATGGTACACGCACGGGAAGTCAGACGCGTGGCGTGTTTGTTGAAAGGTTGATTTGTATCTGACTCTGAAGCGAGTGGACGGAAAGTTTTGCATGATTGTACATATTACATGGTGTAGTTTTCGGGATTGCATTTGCATGTGTTACATTTTGTTCAAGTCTTTGTCCATTTGGCGTGTTCTCCACCCGTGCCAAACGCAGCTCGCGCTACTTTACTACCAGGTATTGGCAGAGCGCCAAATGCCAGCATGGATCGCATTCGAAAAGAAAAATTGATTTGCTGTAAGATACTACGCAGGCTTCAAGCTCTATAAACCTCAATCATGACTTCGTACTTCATACTTCATTCGACCCGATCTCAACCGTTCCTCCACGTCAACTACAACTGCCCATCATTCTGAGGGCTCGCCCTCCAAGTATAACTGGCCCCAACACTGTAACTATCCCCATCATAAGTCGTATCCGCCTGACCCGAAGCCTTGACCCCGTCGATATCAGCATTGAAGAGCTGACAATACGTTCCCTGCGCATACTGATTCTTGTAGACATAATAAGCATTAAACAAACTACAAGGCTGATAGCTCTTATATCCCTTGTCTTTCGCATCCTGCTTGTTTGCCGCTGTTTGAGCTACAGCGTATGAACCGCAGAGGCTTGGGTCGTATGGACCGGGGATAAATTTCCAACCAAGATAGGTGGATTTGGAGGCGGAGGTGATGGCTTTGTTGGAGAGGTTTTGGGCGAGCTGGAAGCCGGGGATGAGAGAGGGTGGGGTCCGTGAGGCACGAGAGTAGCCGTTTGAGGCTGTGATTACGACGTGGAAGTCGTCGCGGTATTGGCCGGTGTTGGTTGCTGTGGAGGCGGAGATGTCGGAGCCCCAGAGGGCACATTTGTAGTTGGAGACGGATTTGGGGTTGGGGCAGGCTGGGCCTGGGAGGGAGAGAAATAGTGTTAGCTTGGAGGGAAGATGAGGAAGTGGAGGAGGGAGTGACATACCTGGCTCAAGGCTTGGGTCACGCTCGACGTAGATGTTGAAAGCAGTGCACAGCTTCACGGCATCGCACTTCTTGGCGCATTCGGGAGGGCTGTATTTATCGAGGACGTAGTACGTCAGGTAAGAGTTCTGCTGTGTAGAACCGTTCTTGTCTCGGAAGCGCTCCGCGTAGAACGAGTTGCCTGATGGGATGTAGACTGGCCACGAGTTGGCCTGTCCGTGGAAGTATGGGTTCTTCTGGAAGGCTTCTGGGGTATCTGGGTAGGTGTTTGGTGCAGTTCCGGCCGGCTGAGGGTCACAGGCTGCACGCTTCATCTTGGAGGCAGGCGCAGAGGTTGGCTGGACATCGGCTGCTGAATTCGCGGCAGCTTGTTGGTCGTAGGTGACATCGCCTTGATCAGCTGCACCAACTGGAGCTTGTGTGACTGCTGGTGGTGGTGCTGCTGCAATGGCTGCTGCGTTCATCTGCTGGTTCTGAGCCACTGCTACGGCTACAAAGGCCGCTGCGGCGATGAAGGACTTCATGCTGCGATGGGATGTATGTCGATGCGGAAGAGTGTTGGGAAGAAGCTGATGATGGAGGTGGAAAACACCCAGGAGATGAACTTTTTTTAATTCCCTGATGAGCCGCAACACACCCAGCATCACAATCATGCGTAGACCGAATGGTGTGCGACTAGCTACATGACTGTCCGCTTTGGGTCAGTAAAGTGCTTTTGCAAGCCTCTTCTTGCCTGTTGGGGTGAACTCGGGGCCGTCTAGTACCGTTCGGTCGTCGCTTGAACTTTTGGCTCGTGGTGTAGCCACCATCACGTTTCCGCTTGCCATAGCACCGCGTGCAGCTAGTACGTGGTGTCGTAGGCTTGTGATATTAGGTGCAGGCCGAATTGATAGCGCAATGGCGTCCGAGCGTAGGTTTGAGATTTGGCCGATGGAGTGAAGTTCATGCTTGGAGGTACAAGTGCGGCTGCTTGGCTAAGGTTCTCGTCAACAGAAAATAATTTGTAGGCAGAGGTCACGATATAGACCACGTGGGAAGGACTCTCGCGACTGGGAGATCAATGATCGTGAAGCTGAACGGTTGGTTCGGTCGTGTTGCCAGTCCCAGTCTCTCGATCTGGCAAAGATCTGTCATCTTCAAAGTCAAATCGCCCTGGTAAGTTCCGAGGCACTGCATAGGTTTAACGTTCCTTTCAGGCCGCTCCAGGCTCTGGAAGCTCTCGAAACAGTCGAGGCTGGCTTTGGGCTTGCAGAGAGTTGTCACATACACCGCAGATGTGGTATTCCCGATCTGGTCATGTCTGAAAGCAAGCATTCATAGCACGACTCTGCGGCAGGAGAGCATATATCGCACTTGCAGCATCAATATGCAGGTCGAACATGATGTGACTCCAGTCCACTCTGCTTGTTCACCACGACGTGATACAAGCCAACTCGACCGCGCACGACGAACTCAATCGTCGGCGACGAGGAGCGGCATTGCCTTTGAGATGGGATCTATCGTGCTTCCTTAGCCCGTGTGATGAATATTCTAGCGTTGCGTAAGGAGCTGGAATCGAAGCTTTTAGCGGGGGTCGGTACCTGAGCAGTGAGCAGCCATGAGGTCAATTAGAAATGTCTCCGAGAGTCTGCTGTTCTCCATGTGCCGTAGCATAGACACATGGTCCGCCGAAAATCGCGCACTGCTGGCCGTGCAGCTCCACTCGTTCAGCTGGAGAAGGCGAACGAGACGCCCATATCCTCATTGCGCAAAATCTCGAATGCGGAATTGCATGGCTCCGGTGCCTCCCAAAATGCTCTTGCAATGCTTGCTCATGCCAACTAGTCACAATGCCACAGAGGGCCTCGTTCAGCGTTCGCGCAACTTGTGCCGCAACACGACGCTCCAACAACTTCAGCGAAGAGCGGCACGACACGACACAGCGACAGCGACAGCGACAGCGACGGCCGCCCGCACAGACCAGCCCGGAACTCCGCCCATTGCCAAGAAAAACAAGCGCCGGGTGCGGCGCGGAAGCGACACCCACTGATGACGTAGAGTGCTGCTTTTGATTCGTTTGATGCGCGCGGCCTCGAACGGCAGACGTGAGGAATACAACCAAGCCTTCCACGAAATCACCTTCATTTCCTGAGAAGGGCGATCGAAGGTGCCACAGGTCTCACCAATTCCACAACGAGTCCGGGAAAGCCCTCTTGGACGGCGTCGCTCGCGCACAATGGCCTCAGCCGGAGGACTGGTAGCGCTCCGCCACTGGCTGAGCGAAAATGGCGGCTACCTGCATCCCGACATCGTTCTGGAACACACAGAGGCCGCTGGCCTTCGAGGTCGTGCACGCGCACGCCTCGCCAAGAATGCGCGGATATGCATGATACCGCACTCCATCGCCCTTTCCACCCTCAATGCCCTCGTGGACGACTCCTTCACTGTGTTTCGAAACCGCGGTCTTGCGCCTCAGGCCATTGCCCACTTCTATCTGATGCATCAGTACATCAACCGCGACACCTCATATTGGAAGCCCTACCTGGACACATTGCCCTCACCTGATAGCGAGCTTTTGACGCCCCTCTGGTTTGACGAGCAAGATCTGCTCTGGCTTGCAGAGACCGATGTTCTGTTCACGACCAAGGCTCGGCAGAGATTGCATGAGAACCACTACACACAGGCGATTGCTATGCTTCAAACTGCCCAGGTAGACCCAGCGCCATATACTTGGTGAGTCGGCCTCTGCGCAAGGTAGGTGGAATTCAGTTTTGATCATTCTCAGGCACCTCTACAAATGGGCGGTGACCATGTTCACGTCGCGCTCCTTTTCATCTCGTGCACTTTACCCGCAAGACAGCAAGTACTGGTCGGCATACAAGTCTGCTGCTGATGGTCGCAGACAGACTGTACTGCTCGACCTTTCGCGCAGCCCTGCGGAAGATCTCGATTTTCCTGTTCTGTTCCCAGTACTTGACGCTCTGAACCATCATCACGATGCCCATGTCGACTGGAGCTTCGATTCGGGACGCTTCAACGTATCAACAAGCGACGAAGTGGCTGAAGGCGGCGAAGTCTTCAACAACTATGGGCCAAAAGGCAATGACGCCCTTCTTCTTGGCTATGGATTCTGCATCCCTTCGAACCCAAACGACAATGTTCTGCTTGTGCTCAAAGCACCACCAGATCATCTTCAACCGGAAATACGACAAATACAGCCGGGATACTTTGACTCGGCTGGACAGTGGAGCAGGGAGAAGGCCACTTTCGCATTGCACAAGTCGGCACCGGTGTTCGACAAGCCAGCGGACATCTTCTTGCAGATGCCCTCTTCACTTTTGGAACTGCTGACATACACCATTCGACACGAGAGAAGACTGCCGTTTGAATTCACAGATCATGTGCTGCACAGCCTTGTCGACGAGAGCAGCCCGAGCCGCCATTATCTACCTCATATTACGCGGATGATCGTTTCATCTTTGGCGCCAAAACTCGACAAGATCAAGACTACTACGCCTACGGTACCGCCAAGTAACAAACGGCAGGAGATTGCGAAAATCTATCGAGGCAGCCAAGTCGTCATACTGGAATCAGTGATGTATAGTCTGCGGCTTTACCTGCGATCTATGCTTCGTACCTCCTTCCCACATCCTGAACCACTTCCTGATGGGCCCTTTATCACGACTATCGAAGGCCTGATCGAACTGCTTGGGCGTTCTAGTATTGAAGCCGCGAGAGATTTTGCAGATGGCGTCGTGGCAAATGCAGGCACCTCTGATCTGGATCAATTACGAGAGGCTAGTTGGGAAGAGGATATCTTTGTGCTGCTAATATGCTACTGCCAGCTCACATTCGGTTTCGTTCTCCCAGAATTCTGTGTCGATAGAATTGCAGAAGTGGAAGACGCTCTATACGCCGTTGAGCTGGAGCAAGCGCAAGACTTGCTGGAGCTTGTTCGCGCAGCAGCAGCAGCCAGCCCGAACAGCATTTGGGCCCACCAAGATTGGAGTGCCAAGTTCATCGCCAAGGTAGGGGGAAGAATGCTAGTCCACGAGAGCTTTCCGATGATGGTGCCCGTAGGCGAAGCACAGGAACTACCACGCCCTGTGATATACCTACATGGCATCACCGGTCGATCGTAGATGAGCGCATGCGGCAGTCCGTAACCCCAAACGCCGGCGAACAGTCTGGTCTTCAGGCGAGCAGACAGTGCCGACTCAACCTCCATAGCTCCTCCGATACGCAGTTTCGTCGTCCCGACCTGCCAGCCAACCTTTGAATCCGGGGACTGGCTTCGCCTGTCGCTTTTTAGAGACGCCCTTGCTCTGACCAGCTCACTCAACTTACCTCAGAGAATCGCTCCCGCGTTACCTCTGTCGTGGTCGCAGTGCGTACGATTTGTACTCCATGCTCAAATTGCGCGCCAATGCCTGCTAGGAATTCATCCCTCACGCTTTGCACGACTGTATCAGCCCCTGATGCATAGACCTTTTCCCCAGCAAGACCTACGACAGAGGGCCGCCGCCATCGGGAGCCTGACCACTGTTCGGAGCGAGTGGTCGCTCTGCGACGGAGGGCGGCATGTTCGACCTTCGGCTTTATCGCACAAAAAAGCATACAATGCTGGCAAAAATATATCCCTTGCGATTTGTGGGCAACTCGGCCATCTTAAGAGTCATTTCGAAGCGGTGTATGGACGTGTTCTGTGGAACAGCAGCACACACAATCTTGCGACCAGTCATCGAAGAGCAGAGCATATACTCCTTTCCAGCTGCGTGTACCATCGAGCTGGCGACGATGCCAACCGGAAACGCGGACCCACAAAAAGGTAGATCTGCCGGCGGTGAACAATGATCGATCCTTCGACATGGGCCTTGCCTGACAATGTCTGGATATTCCGGAGAGTCATTTCGGGTAGCGAGCCCGCGACCTAGCTGCCAGCTCACTCGATGCGCCTTGCTGCTATCTTTCGGGCGGAAGCGAAGCATCTGCTTCAGCGTGTGATAGGGCCTGTCGAGCTGGGAAGAGCGCTCCGGATCGTCTGCGACACAGCTTCGAAGATCGCATATCTGACGTTTTTGCATGAACATGCGCCTGAGCCGAGCCTGCTAGTACCGGGCACGCCATCACCGCCATATATCCGGTTCGGCTTGAAACTGCGTGCTTTTTCAGTGCTGAATAGACGCCTGGCGTGCAATCTGCGATTGTGTCACGGTGTCTCAAGGCGTGAAGCGGTATGACGGGTGCCAACTGTTGACCACTGAGCGGCCACTCTCTAGATCGCGTACGTCCTATGCCTAGATCCAGAGCGTCTGACGATGCGATCTGCAAGATGGAAGTCCTCTCGCTTCCGGCTCAGTGGCCATGCAGTGTAACATTGGTCGGCTTATTCGTTGGTCATGAGACCAGGAGATTACCAGATTCGAGCTGGCACGCCGCCAGCTGAACGACTCCAGTGTGTCTGATGTTTCACGGCCTGTGTCGAGTCTGAGGTGTCATCAATCTTCGCCTCTTGCTGCGCACCTCCGCTGTTCGCATCCAAGATCCTAGGTCTGCTGGCCGCTTACGACCAGCCATGGGCGATGCCGAGTCTATGGTGCTCCCACCTTGATTGAGCCAGAATGAGGTCCCATCATTCGTATCGTTGATCCATTTTCGTATCGATCTGCGCTTGCTACACGTCTGCAAGGTGGATTAGTACACCTGGAACGATCGTGCAGGGCAATGTACGAACTGCGATCTCAGACTTCACACTCAGTCTGAGACATCCAGCACCTCGAGCGGGAACGACACTGGGCGTACATATCAAACGCATTTGAAGTTTGTGGGAGTAGAAACTCCAGGGTGTCGTTGTTGTGCTAGGGAACTGCATCCCGACTTGAGATAGCAGTGATTCCGAATCACTACTGATGAATGAGCATCACATATCGGAAATTTTAACAACTGTACTTCAACTCACCTGCAGTACAGATCCTGTGCTCTGAACTCCGCCACTGCCACCTCCGAACATACGCTTTCCGTTGACACGAGGCTTTCCATTGGCCAAGCACACAATTTTCGCGCTCGAAGCAGTGAGCAACTTAGGATGGTTTCGCAAGCGGGTATGGCTGAGATGATTCCCTGGGCTCGTCGTATCTCGTAGTCGAACTAGGAATACCGCAAAGGAATCTGCAAGAACAACTGAGGACATCTCAGAGAGAGCACAATATTCACTTACAGAAGAAAGTCGTTAACCGGGCAACGAAAGACGAAGAAATAGAAGAAGCGACTAGCGCCAGGTACCTGCAACCCGCATGCCATGGAGGGCGGCGCATCAGGAGGGAAGAGCTCGGCCATGCCAGAAGGAAGGTTGAGCAAAGACATGGTAATGTCGGGACTCTCTCGTGCGTGCAAGCAGAGCGGAGGAGTATATAGCAAGCAGTACACTTCAGACCTCACCATATCGCCGACTCCGGCGACAGCTCACCGACCCTGCTTTCGCGCGAAGAACAGTCCCAAGTCAAGTCCACAAGTGCCATCAGACAAGGTACTTGACATCAGAAGCAACGGCACCCAGCCTCTTTGATGCCAGAAAAGGGTATAGTTGGACAAAGCTGGAGCCATGTCGCGAAAGTCTGAGCGATGATGAGGAGAGCGTGTCTTCCAATCGCTGTGCTGCGATGCGTGAGACTGGATGTTCAGAAGTCGTTGTGCGCGCGAACACGACGCCCGCCCGCGCGTTGTTGGGCCGGAATGAGGTCGAGCAAGGAACGCGTAAAGTGGTTGCATTAGCGTGAGACTGTGTGAGAAAGTCTGTCAAAAGTGATGGCTTTGTACACGATGTGAAGGAGGTGTTGGATGGGTGTGGTTGTGGAGGAAGAATTGAGCTACGGAAGACTATAGCAGCGTTGTGGAGGTTCGGCTTTTGGTACGACACGTGATGAGTCGGCTTTCGAGTATCGGTTTTTGGAGCTGGAGTACTACGGCATACTTTATGACTGTAAATCTGATAATTCCACTGTGCTGGATCGCTTTTCCGCTGCTTTTCCGCAGCCAGCTGCTGCCCAAGTTCACTCAAACGCCGAGCGCCGATACAGCATGCTGCTACCACAACATAGGTACTTGTAGCACTTTTCACAAACCACTCTCGCTGTGACGTTTTCCTGCCACATACAGTATCCGGAACCTGCTTCACAGCGTCTCGCACATCGCAACACAGTCTCCGGAGATATCACCGCAAATTGCACTGCAGCTCCAGCTGGCAACAAAAAGCTGTACCATTTCGAATTGTCAAACCCCTCTCAATGTGGCCATTGGGGCTGAAGCGACGTTGCGAAGCAGTCTTGTTGGTATTCAGTGGCTGATGTGTCATGTGTGCTCCCGCAGCCCTTTTCGCTACCAACTCATGCAGCTGTGCGCGAGCGCGGCAGGCATTGCGCAGATCGACAAGGGGAGCATGTCTCACGGCGTTGGACGATATGTGCAGTAGGAATAGGAGATGTGAACTCAACAATATTTCTCATTCATTGCCGTATCGTATGACATCTACAATGGTCGGTCTGCGACTCTCAGACCAGCTGATAACGACAGTGTCTCCTGCTACATGGATTCCATTCTTGCGCAAGTCGTAGGACATCAAGGTTGACTGAGTCAAGAACTGCTTCCAGTGATGCCTTTATCGGCCCTTCCGGCTACCCGATGAGCCAGATCTCGACTTTGGAGGCTTAGCCTTAGCATCTTCGATGGGAGGTTTGACAGTGGCCTGCTCGTCGATAGCTGGGTAATCATCGGGAAACTGTTTGCCAATGCCCACGAGGTATTCATTCTCGCTGCAAGAATGTCAATTCGTGCCAACTTGACACACATTTGTCGACGCACCGGGCGTGGTCTTTTGAACCAGACTTGCCGTTTATCGAAGGCATGATTTTGTGAGTGGCTCAGCGTTGATTGTGATGTTTCTTGTTCAGATGAAAGTTCTTGGTTTCAGGAAATCAGTATCAGGGTCACTAGAGCTCTTCTTATATTGCTCCTCCTTAGCGTCCGATCCGACCACATTGCCAACACTGAATATGTTGCACCACGATAGTTGCACAATGGACACCCAGTGGCTCAGCGTGTCCGCGCAAGTCCCTCGTTCCCAAGACTCCTGGTATGTGTTCCGCACTACGTGACGCTCTTGCTGCTCACTCTGTGCCGCCTTGAAGGAGCAATCAGGGCCATCCGCGTGCCCAATGATTCCGAATTTATTGGACAAGGGAGGTATCGTGAACTCTGGAGCCCTGTAAGCCCGAAGTACCGGTCACCGTATGAGACAGTACTGCTCGAGGAACGGGCAAGGGCAGTGATCGTCGCGAGGTCATGCACGAACTTGTGTTTCTGATCCAGACCAATCGCCATGCTGCAGTACCGAGGGCACTGTTGTCATGCACGTGAAGCTGACAGATTGATATGAACGAGGTGGTAAGTGGATGCAAGCTTGACCAAATTCATACATCCCAATCACCGACCACGCGGAAGCCAGCCAGGCGACATCCCGAGGCTGTGCCCTTAATTGGACGGAAGACGATGCCAAAATTGCCGATTGGGGTATGGAGAGTCGACGCGGCGGATCATGCTATTCCTCGATAGGTGAGAATCGCAATGCGGCCACTATACTCCTGCATGGTCCGTGTCGCTGGGTCGTGATCTTGTCAGGATGGGTTGCAGTATTATCGCGTACTTGATGCCGCACATGCTGCGGTCTTCGAATGCGGATCTTTGGCCGAGCATGGATGTCGCAGTGCGAACTTCCCGCATACACAAACTTCACTGAACGACGTGGCAGTAGGTGCACAGAGCGAGAGTCGCCTCGGGTGAAATTTTCAAGGCTCGTCTACTGCTCCACACCGGACCTAGGTCGCAAGTACTGCTTGAAGGTCATCATACGTGGACTTCGTTCACTGCCAATGTCAGTGTCTGGTCTCCAACTAGTCGTGCACCGCTTCGACGAGTTGCGCTGATCCGACGATGCTTGTCTGATCTGGTGAAGTGAGATTCCGTCATACGTGCGACGGCCCTATGCTCCCAGGGTCGCAAAGAGAGGCGAAGCCACGCGTAGCATGTCGGCCCCGGTCGCTACCTCTCGTTCGGAGCCACTTCACTCCTAGTCGCCTTCGCTGCTGCGCGGGACTCTACCGTCCTTGTGCAGACCAGATCTTCTGATTGCTTGGAAAGGCATTGGCAATGACTACGATGATCCTTCCAGCTGAAGGCTTCCAGGCCGTGAAGAGGCGTCGTTGGTGCCCAAGTGGAGTCCACGGTCCCAGATTTCGCAGAGCACAATACCGAGGTCTGACCCAGCGGCTGATGAAGTAGGACCATGATTTGTACTGCGCGCCCATGCGTACGACTTTCATGAGACTGCGCGTGGAACAGACAGAGGCAGCGAGCATTCGACGTTCGAGATGAAGTTGAAAAAAGCTCGTGCTTTGCTCCGGACCATAGTCCGGAAGAGGCTACATAGAATCCATGTGAAGCGTGCGATGTCCCCGGAACGAAAGCCCATCAGGTCGCGCATGTGAGAAGTGAGGTAAGAGACACATGGATCCGTGCTGTGGCTGCGCGACAGGAACAGGATGGTCGCTGATCGTTTAAGTCACACGGGCGTTGTGGCTTCGCGTCTCGAACGCCATCCAACAGCGCTCAGCTTCTCTGAAGGACTCCATAGAACGAGAGCAGCGCCGTTGGTCATGCAGAGGCGGACGAAGGATCTTTGTTCGCGGCCCTGGCATTGTTTCACAGCAGCTGAACGGCCACCCCAAAGTTGGAAGTTGTCGTCGCTGGCTCAACGAGGCCTTCGTTCCGGGCGTACCTGTGTGCTTGTGTATGCGATGGCATTCGGATGAGCTTGCATCCGTGGCATTCGGAAGCACATGATGCGTGGCTCAGCAAAATCTCGCGCCTGTTTGTGCGAGGAAGAGAAGACGAGTGACGTTGGAAAGCGGAAGACGTTGGAAATGTCTTGGCGGTCAAAGCTTCGGGCTCAGCAGGCACAGCAGTGATGAGGAAACCGCGAAACTTTCCGACTTGACGTCTTTCCCAAAATCGTTCGCGAGATAGCCCTCATTTAATTTCTTGTCAACGCGCCATTGTGTGCGAAGTCTTCATCGAAGGGTATCATTGGTCTAAACAGAATCTGGCACAAACGCAACGCTATCTATGGCGGCAGCCCTCCAGTATTAATACAATCTATCCGGCTTGTCTGAAGGAACATCATGCATGCTTCGGCCCAATTTTCCCTTCTCCTGCAAGCTTCTTTTGACGCCATTGCCATTCAACCAGTACGGGTAGGAAATGCCACAAGTCAAAGTCTGGCCAGAGAATGTTGAGGAATTTGATTTCGGTATTTTCGTGCACTTGCCACAGCATGAAGTCGGACAAACGCGCGACACCCGAAGTACGTATCAGTAAGTCCAGCGGTGGAGCGTCGTGTGTATAGGTGTTTTTTGTCAGAGTCTCTGCCGTGATGTTCTCTGGATCTGGCAGATTTGCGGTCTTCCTTGTTGCAGCCTTGAGCACGGGTGATGTGGAATTCGAGGTTTGTGACGATGCTGGATCCATGTGCGACGAATTATCGAGGTCCTGTGTCGATACCGAGTCGGCATCGGAGGTGGCATGGGAAAATTCCTTGGGCGAATCCTCCTCCTCCACGGCCGGTAGATTTCGGCTGAGGATGTTTCTCTGAATGTGGGTTTCGCTGAACGGTCTCTTGAGCTGCGGACGTGTCGGCGGCTTGCTGAAGTCTCGAACAGTCTCTCGCACACTGTGCGTAATTTCCTCCCGTCCGGTGTAAGGAAAACACACGTTGAGCACGGCATTGTGATTGTGTTTAGTCATGTCCATAGCATGATCCATCTGAGCCTGAACGTCCTCCCTCACTAAGCTCTTGTCGCCCAGAATACGGACGCTCGCGCCATATCGGTCCAAGAGCTCTCCGTGCTGGCTCAGCTGTACGAGCTTCGTCTTGGCCATGTCCATCAGCGCGTCAACTTCATATTTGCTGCGCTTGAAGTTCTCAATGCTGAACGCGTAGACCGTCACCACGCGCACACCACTCTTGTAGCAGACTTCGAGGATTCGCGCCAGCGCTTCAAATCCCATGTTGTGTCCTTCGATCGTCTCGACTTTGCTTTGTCGTGCCCACCGCCTATTGCCGTCCATGACGAAAGCGACATGTTCCGGTATGGGGCCACATTTCAGACTGCCGATGAGCAGTTCTCGCAACTGATTGATCCCCCATTCCACGGGAGGAGAAGAGAGGAGCCATTTCCGTAGGTGGGCACTGTGCTGGTTTGTCGTCATGGTGTATATGCAGGTAGGCGGTCGAGTCGGAAATTCAGTCAGCGGAGCGGTCGGGATGTGCTGCGATTTATTACGGGTAGCATCGAGGCAGCAGCATTAGGAAAAGTAGGAGTGATGTGTTGTGGGAAATAGCTGCGACGTGGCTGAGCGCAGGCCTGCGCAATTGACACCAAGACTCTCTTGTCAATGCTCCGCGGACTCGACTTGTTTCCAATGTGCCAGCTGAGAGTTGGCTTTCGGCTGCTCCTTCCGCCACGCCTGAACGAGTGAAACCCTGCAGATGACGCGCCGCTCATCCTCAGCCACATCTTGGCTGACGATGCACTGCTATACATACATGGCTATTCATTTGTGTATGTAGACGCAGCAATAATACCGCGCTACACATCTCTGGCAATCTACCCCATTTACTCACTCTTAGTACCTGCCTTCACCATAGCAGCCTGTCTCGTTGCTTGCTGTCGCTGCACCGCGGCATTGTCGGCAAAAATTTGCTGTCGTGCCCCTGGCCACGCTGGTCTTTTCCCCATGTCAAGCAGTGCATATATCGCTGGCGAGGTCATTCCGCTCTGACATATGTTATACAGTTCCCGATCCTGCCATCACATCTTCCATGCACACCAGTTCACCCATCTCCCTACCACGCCAAAATGTTCTCTGATGCCAATGCCTGCGGTGCGATCTAACCACGCTGCATAGTCCGCCATCGGCACCATGAATGGGTAGAATGTCGATTGAGCACGATATTTCTTGGCCACAGCCGAACGCCAAGCTCTGTACTTTTGTCTCCAGCTTTCCATTTCTGTCAGGCTTGGGAGTGATGAGTTGCCCAGCCATATCTGAGATATGGCGTTGATTTGAATGAAGAATTGGCTGAATCCTGGAAGTGCGAAAGCTCCGTGCGCACAGAGAGCTACTGAATTGCGGATCTGAGGATTCTCATGGATCGGATGCATATGCCTGTACCAATTGGACGGCTCTCCTCGCACAGGATATGGCTCGATTTCCTCAGGCAACTTTACTGGTACCTCGGCATCGTAGCCAGTGCAGTAAATCACTGAGTCGATTCCTGCTAGAATCCGCCCGCTCGTAAGCTCTACGCTCTTCGGTCCCACGAAACGCTTGACAGCCGCCACTGGTTCACACAGTCCGGATTCCAGATGGCGCCAGATTGCGGAAGCAATGAGAGGAGTGGTGACAGCGAAAGAAGGAGCAGGACTCAGACCCCAGCTCGCAGGCTGATTGGGATAGGCCTTCTTTGACATCATATTTAGGAGGAAGTCCATCATCCACGTGTGAAATGCCGGCAGGAAACCAGACAAATATACTAAAAACATCGTGAAATTCAGCGATGGCAAACGGTCAAAGACTGATCCATCTGTATTGTATCGCGGCAGAAGAGTCAGGCCTGAGCGATGGGCCACATATACCTTGGTTGCGTGGCCCGCGAGAGCAGCAATTGCGTCCTGCGCCGACGCATGGAGACCAACAATCAGCACTGTTTGATTCTTGTACTTCGCGGGATCGTGAAACTTGACGCAGTGGTCAGCAGGCCCTTCAAAGAGCTCAATGCCATCGAGCTTAGGAAACTTTGGTTTCGTGAACGACCCGGTCGCCAGGGCAACTTTATCGAAGTGCTCGACAGGTTAAGACTGCCCGTTGTTCATAGTCGACAAAGCCCAACCCGTTCCTGTCCACGACAACTCTGTAGCCTTGGTACCCAGACGTATATGTGGCCATAGTTCGAATTGGTTGGCATAGTCGTTGAAGTACTTGTAAAGTTGACCCGCGGTGGGAAAGTCATCCATGCCGTCGGGCATAGGGAAACCAGGAATGGCAGACCTATAGGGAAGTTATATCAGACAAGAGCTGATTCAAGCCAGCCAGTCGTGCACCTACCTGAATTTGCTTGAGTTGAACTTCGTGGTCTTGAGCGCCGACAGGGCTTAATCTGCATCGGGTCTCCACAGGCCTCCCACCCAGGACCGACCCTCGTATAGTGTGACCTCGAAGCCATCTTGCTTGAAAGTCTTCAGAGCTATGAGACCTAGTGGCCTGCAAGACCATCAGTCAGTACACTCGTCTCATGCCCACGCTCAATCCTTACCCGCCACCAATTACTGCTACACGAGGCGCCATGTTCACTCGCGGTTGCCGAGCTATTACTATCGTTTAGTAATCACTGTAACTGGATGCGGAGAACGCAGAATGGGTAAGAGATCAGGAACAGAAACTCCAGATGGCAGTTATATGTTGTGCATCAGCTGGCGCCAGTCAGCAAATCCAGCTGAGGACAAAGTTTGTGCGCCCATGAACCACTTTTGGTCCGACATGGGCACACAGAACGTATTAAGCCAGCAGTACTTCAGCTCGAAGGATCTTGCAACCCTATCACCGGATGCTGGCATGTGGTATGTAGGCTCGCCTGCTGATGAGCCGCTAATAGCGGAGAACTTGTGAAGGAACAGCGGAGCGAGCGGACCAAAAGTTCGCCCATGGCAGCGTGGTGCTCGTCCATCTAAGCAATATCAGTGACGATGATAATGCTTCAAAGACGTGAGTGTTGATGTTGAACAGTGGAGTGGCAGCCGCACTAATGGGAAAGGACTCGGTATTACCTATTTTGGCTAAGCGTTGTTGCCTGAACTCTGTTTCAGAGTTCGCCGAACACGGACGAAGCCATCATCCGTGCGCTGGCCTGCACATATCGCCATCAAGGTCGATTAGTCGCGTATGGTGATCAAAAAGCAAGGTCAGAAGCACACCGGGGTCGACTGCACTTCACTCATACTGAGTGATGTTGCTGATGACAATGAACAACCCTTCCACCGAAAGCCAGAACATGAAGCAAGAGATCTCCTCTTCGACCCCGCTCAATGACCGAGCTCCATGGTTGTCAGTAAATCCAGAGCTGCAAGAGGGTAGGTCATTCTGTTGTAATAAGTAGCAGACCTATCCTCATTCATCTCGGAGCATCTTACCTTGCGAAACTCGCTACAGTATAATTATCATCCTTGCAGTACATCTAACTAGAAGCGAAAATGGTCGACGCAGTCAAGTCAGCTTTGGGCATGGGCAAAACAGTCCCAGACTTCGATGACCTTCCTAAGGTCGAGGGAATGCCACAAGGTAAGACCAACTGCGATTCTTCACGCAATACTCCAGCAGAGCTGAAATGTGTGCAGGCTGCGCATGGGGCGTTTGGGACAAGTTCCGCAAGGACGGCAAGAAGGATATCTACGGAACTCTGAACCTTCTCACTCCAGCAGTCATCAAGGCTGCATACGCCGAGGCCAAAGAAGGCGTTCATGTATCCTTGAACTGGCCCATCGGAGCGATCAAGACTCCAGGATTCGGACGTAAAGGACTTGTACACAAGACTTTTTCCTTCGTTGACACCCCTCTTGCCGCCCATGGCTACGACGATGAGATCGAGTTCAATACGCAATGCAGCTCTCAGTGGGATTCCTTGATGCATTTCCATCATCAGCCAAGTCAATCAGGCTACAACGGTATCAAGACCACTCCGGAGGAACTGGTGCAAACGCACGGTAACGAGGACAAGGAGAAAAATATCGCAACTCTGAATCACTGGCACGACCGTGGCGGAATGGTCGCACGCGGTGTGTTCATTGACTTCAAGAAGTATGCCGATGAGACTGGTCGAGCTTTCAATCCCTTCACAGATGACAAGATCACGATCGAAGACATTGAAACCATTGCGAAGAAGCAGGGCGTTGAATTCAAGGAAGGCGATGTCATCATCATTCGATCCGGCTTCACCGAAGGCTTGACCGATAAGTCTGGCGAGGAGCAAGAGAAGCTCATGGGTTCTCACCGTGTCTGTGGAGTTGTCGGCACTCCAGAGGCGGCCAAATGGTTCTGGAACAAGCACTTCTCGGCAGTCGCAGGCGACATGATCGCATTTGAGCACATTCCTTCTGTGGTCGATGGCCAAGAAGTACCAGTGTCCGGTCTGGTATTGCACCAATACTTCCTGTCCCTGTTCGGAATGAGCATTGGCGAGCTTTGGGATCTGAAGGCATTAAGCGAGACTTGTGCCAAGCTGAACAGATATTCCTTCTTGTTGACCAGTGTGCCATTGAATGTACCAGGTGCCATCGGTTCACCACCTAATGCTTTGGCCATCTTCTAGAGAAGGACGACCCTGTTTCTGCTCCATTGTATATACGCAAGTAGTTTGCAGACCAGATACTGAGATCTTTGCCGTTCTGTCGAAGATTGAACGAGATGATTTTCTGAAGAATCTTGAGGCACAACATAGGCGTGGAAAGTAATTGCGCATAGCGCCACGCAATGTACCTACATTGTTCGTGGAGTTTGAATGGTAGTATGGTGCAGCCGAGACCGCAAGCGTGTGCTGGCGGGGCATTCTGAGCCCAGAAGAAAGCCACGGCTAAAAGATTTGCCTGAGAGATCCGATTGTGCACAAGCCGAGAAGCACAACCTTTGCCGCTTGCATCGAGGTTGAGAATAGATATATGTTGCGATCATAGAATATCCGAACCAGATATCAGACTGCAAGAAATACATTCCACAGCACCTCATACTTCGCAAACTTGGAAAACCTCATATCACCATGTCTCCAATCGCGATTACAGACGACTCTCGGGAGTACAGCATAGCATGCATGCCAGCAGATGGCATCGGCCCAGAAGTCATTGGTGCAGGAGTCGATGTTCTGAAGACTTTGAGCGCTGCTTCAGGCGCCTTCAAGCTCAACTTCGAAAACTACGACTGGTCA
Source organism: Cercospora berteroae (assembly GCA_002933655.1). NCBI lineage: Eukaryota > Fungi > Ascomycota > Dothideomycetes > Mycosphaerellales > Mycosphaerellaceae > Cercospora > Cercospora berteroae. The sequence goes on along the minus strand of PNEN01000537.1, from coordinate 80,638 downwards.
TCAGAGACCTACAAGAAGACCGGCAAATATATCCCAGACGGCGGACTGGAAAGCCTCAAAAAGCACGATGCGATTCTGTTCGGTGCAGTGGGAGCTCCAGACGTACCAGACCATATTTCGCTGTGGGGGTTGAGGCTAGCAATTTGCCAGCCATTCCAGCAATACGCCAATGTTCGACCGACGAAGATCTTCAAGGGAACACAGTCACCGTTGAGAAATGCGAGCACTGGCGATCTGGATTGGGTGATTGTTCGTGAGAACTCGGAGGGCGAATATGCTGGACAGGGAGGCCGCTCACATCGTGGTCAACCTTGGGAGACGAGCACGGAGGTGTCTATCTTCACACGCCATGCTGTGACCCGGCTGTTGCGATTCGCTTTTGAGACAGCACAGAAGAGGCCGAAGAAGCACATCACTGTTGTGACCAAATCGAACGCACAGCGCAACGGTTCGTGCTCGGCCTACCGCAGATGTCGTGCCCGAATATCCGCTGACTTGTAACACAGGAATGGTGATGTGGGACGAGATCGCGCTTGAGGTGTCCAAAGAGTTCCCAGACGTTGAGATGTAAGTATGGATGTGAGCGTGCGGCTATGGACCAGCCTGCTGATCAGACCATGTATTGCAGGGACAAAATGCTTGTCGATGCCATGACATGCCGCATGGTGTTGCAGCCAAACTCGCTCGACACTATTGTTGCAACGAACCTGCACGCAGACATCCTCAGCGATCTCGCAGCAGCACTCGCTGGGTCTATCGGTATTGCTCCTACTTCGAACCTCGACCCAACGCGCCAGGTATGTGCTTTTCTTCCCAGCTCGTTCCCTGCATGCTGACCGTTTTTTTTTCCAGAACCCAAGTATGTTCGAGCCAATTCACGGGTCAGCCTTCGACATCACAGGCAAGGGCGTTGCAAACCCAGTTGCGACCTTCTGGACGGCGGCGGAGATGCTCAAGTGGCTCGGTGAGGAAGAGGCTGCAGATCGACTGCTCGAATGCGTAGAAGAGGTCTGCGGGCAAGGCATTCTCACGCGTGACCTTGGGGGCACTGCTGGCACGAAGGAAGTGACCGAAGCAGTGAAATCGGCCATCAACCGATCATACAAGACTCAAAAGAGCGTGTCGTGAGCGTGCTTTGCTGTTATACCCGAGGAATAGAGCTGTCAATAGAATCTTCGTCCGCATACTCCCTTGTGCACATCTCGATATCAAAAGAGCGCCACTATCTTCGCTCGGTGAGTTAGGCGGGCTCCGTGCCTTGCCTTGCGACGGAGAGAATCGCGCTCGACGATCGTGTGGCGGAGGAATATTGTTCCAGAGTAGTGTTTTGCGTGAGGTGATCGTCGTGGTGGCGCGAAGCTTGTAGATACGTCACGAGGTTGACGGTCTTGGCGGCACGCGACAACCATCTGTGATCTGCGGCGCACTTTCAACCTCCAGAACCATCAATCCGTCACTCTTCACCCACCGATCCATACGCTCAAGCTCACCATGCTTTTCGGACTCATCAGACTGCGGGGCATTATCAATATTTCCGCCGGAGTCTTCATTGGCTGGCATCTGCACGACTATGCCCACGAGCGTGGAGTCTTCGCCGCGCTGCCCGACCAGACGCGCTCAGTCACCAGAAGCATTGACAGGCCGAAAAGGGCAGGCAGCTCTTAGGAATTTCAGACACTACTGCAGTCCTTGTTGCCGCTTCGCAAAACTATAACAATCTGGCCCGTATCAAAGAGTCTGGTCTATCATGCAGCCCAGGCCATGCCGATCAGAAGGACTTTAGCCGCCACTTCACACCAAACACCAATGTTGCAAAGAAGAAGCGCTTGCAGAATCTCGTGAAACGTGCAAAATCTTGGCACCTTATCTCTCGTGTATCATTCGTAGGCCGCGAACGGCTTGCAACGGCGAACTGGCGAAGTTCAACGCTTGGCCCGAGCTGTGGCTGACCTCTGACCTCTTGGTATGCATGCACTACTTTCACGCCAGCCAGTAAGGTCACCACCTACACGAGTTGATCTGCTGCAATCTACTGGATAAGGAAGGACAGTAGCATACGTCGTTTCCTGGGAAGACTTCCGTGGGTATCGAAGATGAACATTTCCTGGGCGAGTTACGCCTTTTAGCTGGTACTGGCTGGTCGTCTCGCTTCGTGGTGGCTACCGGATAGCCACCATAGTGTCGCGTTGCCACCTCCCACAGCAGGTTAGAGCTCGTCGGACTCGGGGTCCTAGCGATGACGGACATGTGTACTGCCATAGCGATAAATATGCCTAGCCTCCACAGACATCTGGGTTTCATCTGGTCCTACGACACTTCCAGTTTCAGGCAGAGCGGTCGCCTCTTGCTCTTTCCAATTCCCTTCTCCCCTTTCAATTCATCGTTGCATTCGATCATGGTCCGTCTAGTATGGCTTGCATCGGCCATGGCCAGCACGGCCATGGGCAATCTCATTCTCGGTCAGGGCAGAGAGTCGTTCTCGAAAGAAGACTACGTTTCTGGTGAAGTTCACATGAGTCTGCGAGAACGAAAGCTGGAATCATGGAAGAAGGCCGAAGAGGCAGGCGTCTTCGCCTCTGCACAGTATCCGGAGCTTGGCTATACCAAATGCGTCAATGGTCGTGCAGTGACAAGCCCAGGTGGTGCTGCAAACACCTTTCGATGCCAGAATATGGACCTCCACCACTTTCTCAGCCACGACACGTTGGGTGACACCCGCGGGGAGGGTTCGTCGTCGTGGGGTTGGACGAACACAGATGGACGAGAATTTGTAAGTAAAGCAATCTTGCGCTTTCAATATGTCTCCTCAAGCTCGCGGCCCCTTGGTCGATGGCTGGCCCATTCCGATCGCAAGTACTGACATAAGGCATTGTAGGTAGCCATCGGCCAATTCGGAGGCACAGCTTTCGTCGAGATCAATGGCGATGGCAAGATGTTGTATCTTGGTCGCCTGCCTGCATATTCCGTGGGCTCGGAGTGGCGCGAGATCCGCTCCTACAAGAACTATATGGTTATCGGGTCCGAGGCCCAGAATCATGGCATCCAGATCTTTGGTGAGATTAACAGAAACCTTACCTTATCGCAGCTTGCTAATATTCGCCCACAGACATGCGAAAACTGCTCAACATCAACCCCGCATCGCCACGTCAATTCACCCAGGCAGATTTGACTTCATGGACCCGAACTCTATTGCCAACCGGCCGAGCCCACAACGTGGTCGTCAACGAGGAGAAACAGTACTTCGCTGCTGTCGGAGCGCTTCCTCGCACTGATGTCTGCCGTAGTGGCTTCGCCTTCTTCGACATGACCAACCCGGCAAGCCCACGGCCCCTGGGTTGCGCAGCAGGCGACGGATATGTCCACGACGCCGAATGCCTTGTATACCGCGGCCCAGACACTCGCTACACTGGCAGGGACCTGTGCTACGCGTACAACGTTTGTCTCTCCTTCTTCCCTTCCCTTTGACGTCGACGAGGTTTTCACTCTGGGGGGGGTTTTTTTTAAATAAAAAAAAGAAACTTTATTTATTTTTTCCTCCCACAAAGACAAAGATACATTCTGACAGCTTCTACAGGAAGATTCGATGACGATATACGACGTGGGTAACAAGGCCAACGTCACAAATATCATCAGCAAAGTGACCTACCCTGGTGCGCGTTATGTACACCAAGGCTCGGTTCTCGACCGCAACAATCAGCAGTACATTGTCATGGACGACGAGATCGACGAACTCGAGAGGACAGGCGTCTCTGCCAACGGGTTCGCCACGACATACATTGTTGACATTCGTGACCTCCGCAACCCAAAGATTACTGGAAACTACCAGATGCGGCACCGTGCAATTGACCACAATCAATATGTTATCGATGGTAAGTCGCATCGTGTCCCAACGGCACAAGGTAGCATTCAGTCGCTAACTCCCATATCACAGGCTACTCATACCAATCATCCTACGGCGCAGGCGTCCGTGTCTTCGACGTCCGCTCCATCCCAAGCGACCCTACAGGAAAGAGTGTTTGCGAAGCAGGTTTCTTCGACATCTACCCTGAAGACGACAACCAAGCAGGAGGCGGTCAAATCGAATTCTTGGGAACGTGGAGCAGTTATGCCTACTTCAAGTCAGGTTACATTTTCGTCAACACGATCGAGCGCGGCGCGTTCGTCGTCAAAATGACAAGCAAGACTTGTGCATGATAAACCCGTGGAGACCTCTGGATGCAACTACCTCTCAGTGCAAGCGCCCAACCAGGTTGGCTCTCGATCCATGAACAGCTTGGCTGATTTGCTTAGCGACCTGCGGTTGCACTCAGAGGTAGTTGTGTTCAGAGGTAGCTACGATTAGAGACGAGAGAGGACTTCACGCTATAGTCTCAGGTTTAGACGAAAAATTTCACACGAAGACCACGGCAGGCACAAAAAAATGAAGACCAATTGTCTATTTCATTCATGTCTCATGAATCTCTACCAATACATCTCATCATTCCAAGGCTGCTGTTTGACCTTGCTATGTTACACTGTCGTTCCACGTCGTAATCCTTGTTCTACACACCTCTGAGCGCTGAAGCATGAAAAGGGCTCAGATTGCCAAATTTTGCAACATGGTCCATCTTCTCCTGATCAGTCCAAGAAGCGAATTTGGCAGCTTTTTAAGCAAGGTCGCTGCTACTGTCCCAACCATCTTCGGCATCTTCGTCGTCACTTTCGTACTCATCGGAATCTTCCTCTCTTGATCTGATGACACCTGAAGGAAGTGCCGATCCCGTCGTCTCCGACTCCCACTGCGCAACAAGAGAGCCCAGCTCCTCAAGCATTGCCAATGTCTGCTGTGCCCTCTCCCACTCTATTCTGAGGTCCAATGGCAGCGAACCCTCGTTGCCGGCGCGGATTTCGTCGGCCACCTGGGTTCTGAAGCTTTCCAAGTACGGCGCAATGTACTGGTAAACATGGATTATGCTCTCGAAGCGTGCGCGCGAACGACCCTCATCATGCGCGAGCTGCATCTCAAGTCCGCCTTCCCGGACAAGCTGGGCAGCGAGCCGCGCATGTACGGTGACCACATCCGGCTCTGTGAGGTCCGGGTTCCGGTCGTAGACGTGCTGGACGACAAAGTTCGCCGTGGGTTCGCGGACGCCGCTCGCCTTGATGAGCAAGAGGTGTTTGACCCACAAATCGAGTGTCATCAAAACCACAGTTGGAAACTCTTCCATCGCCGAGGGCAATATTTGAAGAAGCTCTCCTTCGGAGCCGTCCCAGGCTGGCGTCACTCTAGCTACCGCTGCGAACACTATTTGAGCATCGTCTTGCGATTCAGTGTTCGTGCAGAAGTGCATTGCCAGGCTCAGCAGCGCACTAAACTGCTCCTCCTCACAGTCGATATGCTGCATTAAGGCGTTTCGAGTAGCGCCGTAAAGCTCTGAGCTAGCATTCGGGCCAACAAGAGCTCCAAGCAATTTACCCGGCGCGAAGTCTTTCCAGCTTCCACTGTTGGTAACCTCCGCATATCTGGCAGCGCGGAGCCACGTGAACACGTGAGAGACGCCAGAAGTCTGTGCCAGGAGGGCAAGCTCGCGTTCCTTCAACAATGTCTTGCCATTCTGAACGACGTGTGGCTCCGTGTCTGGGCTGAAGTTGTTGATATCGAGTGTCTCGAGGTGGTTCTCAACAAGACTCAGAAGGAATTGGTACACAGTGGCCATCTTCTCGGGAAGTGCAAGTATCTGATCAAATAGCCCCGGATATTTGGCTCTCGTTGCCTTGTCGAAAGGCAGACGGATCATCTCGAAAGCCCAAATCCAGTAACCGCAATCCAGCATTGCAGCAGTGTCCGAAGGTCCGATCGCTGCCAACGAGCCTGCAAAGGCCAGGTAGTCGGACCAGTCCAGTGCCACAACAGATTCGGGCCTGTGAATGTAGTATGCGTGCAGATTTCTAAGCTGACTCACTACAAAATCATGACATGCCCGATCGTGCCCTCGCACTTTGGACAGCGCACGGTACAAGAAGGACTGTATCGTGGCCCTGGCAGCCTTCTTACCACTGCCAAGGATGCCCCAGAACCAAGTGTTTTTTACAAGATCCCGGAGCACACAGTCAACCAGCTTCGGATGGTCGGGGAACATTGCGTAGAGCCCGTTAAAGCACATGTTGAGTTTCTTGACCGGCGTGGGATCGCAAGAGGCGATACGCTGGATAAAAGTCGTGCTGACATTGCTCAGTGCCTTCGTGAAATCGTCGAGAGGTGTCTCTTCGCGAGTGTCATGCGACTGCTGCTGCTCGCCATCTTCAGCCTTGTCATTGTCGGAGCCCGCATCGGATGAAGCCTCAGGGCTGGGCGAGTCGCCCGATGGCGCTACGAAGTCCGACAGCTTACTTTGCGCCAAGATCCATTCCATGAGCGCCGCGAAGTCCGCGTCGAACAACTGGGCGTTTCGATGGCACATCGCATTGTGCTTGCGGATTTCGTCCTCCAGATCGTTATCGAAGGCTACCCGCGGCGGAAGCACAGCTTGTGACACGGGGTCAAGAGAGATGAATGGTAAAGCGATTTGTTCCTCGAGGACGCGCTTACGTTCATAGAACAACACATATGCATTGTCCGAGCGTTTTTTGCCGCTGCTGAATCTGAGACCGCCAAAGCATTCGTGCTGCACCTGTGCTAAGCCGTCTTGACAGGTCGTCACGTTCCGGTCTTCGAGCTTGATCCAAGTCCGCGAGCCAGGAACTCCAGTGTTGCGCAGGAGAGTGTATGACCAATAGTGTCCGAAGCCGTTGGTTCCCATGTGCACAATGACACCCACAAGCTCGAAGAGGTCTTCGTCTACGCTTGTTTCGGGATTGTCGAGGTACGCGTGATGATACTTGGACACATCAATGGTCTGAGGGAATTCGAAGCGATCGTTGACCTTGGTTTCAATGCCATTAATGGGGTCAAATTCGAAGCGCTTCAGACAGAATGTCAGGTTGTCAGGTATCACATCTGGACAACTCCTTCTCATGGCGTTGACAAGACGTCCATCGCCATCTGGATCGCAGGATTGGCACCGATACTGATTGGTACCCTGCATCGGCTCACCCTGGACAAGCTCGTCAAGAGTCTCAGCGAGGTCCCTCTTATTCTTGACTACAATAGGCAGATCCACAAAGGACTCCGTCCGTGGAGAGACGTGGTTACATTCGCCTTTGATCTGGGTGATCAACTTCCCGGTGTAGAATTCTGCCAAGGCCTTCTTCGCGGTTTGATTAGGCATCTCGAGCTCGAGCTTGCTCAAGAAGTCCTCGTAGAAGCCGTGCACGTCTTCTTGCGAGCCAACCTCAGTGCCAAGCGCGACGGCGAGTCTAGATGTGGATGCCACTGGATCGGCGCTGTTCTGCATCCAAGCGAAGAGGCCTTTCAGTTCTTGAAGCAGGATCTGCTGGTTCGGCCTCTGATTGTCAGTCGGCGTATCGAAAATGAACTGGCGAAATTTGACGTTGGCGAACAACTGCTGCAGAAGAGAATTCATATAGCATGTCTGGCCTAGATTTGTCAGACCGGAACACTGAGCGGGTGGGCGCAAATAATCCTTGCGCCCTGGAAATCGGTCGGCAGGACTGTTGCGTGTCGCCTGAAGAGGCTTATCCATGGCGCTCAGCAGATCTTGAAAGTCTTCCTTTGTCACGCAGACTGTTCTGAGGAGCTCATAGGCTTCGTGACGTGACTGTGGATGATACAGTTGCCGTGAAGTAAACTCGATCGAGCCTGCATTGGAGTTCCGAGGAGAGTCGTCCGCGTCGTGTTGGGCGTCATCCGCGAATAAGAATTTTGAGAATATCTCTGCAGCCAGTCCCGGCAATTCCAAGGGCTTCTTGAAACTGCGCAGAATGCTGATAGATTCCTTGACAAGGCCAAACAATCCAGTCACAACCATATCAAGAATGGGAAGGTCCTCGGACTCGTCATGGTCGTATCCCCACATCGTGTCGAGCAACGATTTCGTGGTTTCTCGAGCACTTGTTTCGTCGGTCCACAGCTTCGAATTGTTGAGCAGTAGCTGAGTGGCAAGATCGAAGAACTGCTTTGCACGATCGCCGTGAGACAGAGCTTGCGGCAGTATGTCCAGCACAACCTTAGTGTAGAACTCGACGGCAGCATCAGGGGTGTTTTGGTCATTGCTGAAGTTCTTGACGAGGGCCGCGGCACACGCAGACAGCTCGATATCATCGTGAAAGAGAATTTTAGCATGCAGTTCGGTCACGTAGATGTCTTCCGTGAACTTTTGCCAGGCCAGCGGCTGCCGTCGACAAATTTCCTGCAAGAGCTCGAATGCACCCTTGATCAGCTCATGCCGGGTCCGGACTTGTTCTTGTGGTGTTGAAACAGCATACTCGCAGATACGAATGATGCATGTAGCAAACTGCACCGGCTCATCAATGAGGGTTTCGATTGTTGGCGCTGGAGGCCTCTCCCGCAGGAACGCGGTCAAGATGTGCATGATTTGTACACAGATTGCTTCCTGCTCAGGAAGCGTGTGGTGCTCAAGGGTATGGACCAGCATTGTGATACCACGAACAACGAAGGTCTCGTCAGCAACGCCTAGCCGGGCCAGATCCTTCAGATGTCGCTCAATTGTGTTGAGGTAGAACATGGTTCTCCATCGGGACTCAGGAGGGAAAAGGACAGATGCAGAAACCTGTTCGGAGCACAGCTTCGTGCGGATATGCTTGGGGATTGGAATGCTGATAAGCAGCCCAAAGACCTTCGCCGCGATCGGCTCTGCCGCATCCAGGAGCTTTTCCAGCTTGTCGTGGTGCTCCAGAATTTGCTGCTCAATCGATCCTGTGCATGTCAACAATTTGCCAACATCACTCAAAATGCTATGCTTAGGGCTGATAGCAATCACACCTGAGATCTGTACGCCAAGATCTGACAAGAGGCTGTCTGCCTGGCCTTTCAAAGCAATCTCATGGCCTGCCACAATCATGCGATGAGATGCAGCCCCTGTGATGTCAGGTAGCCTGGAAAGCAGCTCAGACACCTTAGTCTCAGCATTTGCACGTACGCTCACCACACGTGGATGATGGTGTCCATAGCCCTGAACTTCCAGAGTGTATTGCACGACACTGCCCTGGGTGTCACCGTTGAGGCAGAGTTCTGGACTCGGTGTGCCGTCATACAAATCAACATGTTGCTGGCTACCGTTGAGTACAGCCTGGAGAAGACCAATTTTGCCAACCACATCAGCGACACCTTCCTTATGCTCAGGTAAACCTGCTCTCGCGGACTGCTCGCATGCCTTGCCAATCTGTCGTTCGGCGAATTTGGTATGACACGCAAGGATCGAGCTCTTGCTGACGCCACCCCTTGGCAGGATGAAGAGTACTTGGCAGATTAGTTCTTGAGCGATCGCGGACACATGCCATGGACTTTCAGCGACCTGCACCAGCTTCATCCAGGTTGTGAGATCCAGTATCTGAGAGAACTCTTCATCTGCTTGTTCACGCTGCAGCCACATTTGCAACTTGTGACACAAGTGATCAAGCAAAGCTTGCGTGGTGTACCGCGGCGAGAGATCCATGACCTCAATCCGAAGCCACTGCGTGAGTAATTGGCGAGCCACAGGTGTATCTCGAGCGAATGTGCGCCATGCTCGTTCGCGTGCAGCATTGCAGATCGCCAGGTCACCAATGGTGTACTTGAAGATAAGTTTGGACAGTCCCTCATTAGGCTTTGAGCCAGCGCTTTGAAGGAGGCGAATAAGCAATTCAAGCCTTCCGTCCATGGCGCCCACATCGTAGGTCTGCAACTGAGTGACCGAAATTATGCGATTCTCTGACACATACCGCACCATTTCATCGACCGCGGCTTCGACAGAGAGAAGACCAAGGAGACCTCGAACCTCTTCCTCAGATCTGTCATCATGCAAGAACATCACCACGATCTCAATGCAAGTCGTGGCGTGCCTTGTGGATTCGACAATATGCGGGATGCAGCGGCGGAAAATCTCGACTCGATCTTCGGCATCGGACTGAGGTGATTTTGTGAAGCGGAAGAGCTCCAATTTGGCCGTCTGCCTCAAGTGAGCTGACAATGCTGTTCGGGTTGTAGCATCGACGCGCATCATGATGTCGATGCTTATGAATGCGGTCGCGAGCCGCTGACTGCTACCCGACTCCGAATGTGCTTTGACCTGAACTTTTTGAAACAGTTCTGTGAGAGACTCGACCACGTCCTGACCCAGCTTGATCGGCTCTGTAGTGGTGTACTTTTTCGCCAAGTACAACAGGTTGTCGAAACCCAAATACTTCGAGACATCGGTCAAGATCATAAAAGCGGCCTTTGCGAACTCTCCCTCGACGCTATTGGTGCAAGAGTTCCATATTATATCGGTCTCGAACTCGGTGTATGCGTTCGTCACGGCGAGAAAGCCCATAACGTCCTGACTATGCTTGACCAAGCTTGCGTGGGAATCTGGCCCAAAGATGTATTTTGTGAATTCGTTCGTCCGAAGGAAACGCGAGGCGTATTGTGGCACGGGGTGATCGACTCCACCGTTGGCGACTTTGTATTGATGGAAAATTTGCCGCAAGCGCGCGCTCAGCAGTGTCAAGCCGTTACTCCGCACGTCCATGATGTCGCTGAAGACGTAAGATCGATACGCTTGCAGGGCCCATGAGGTCACTATCAGCTCCCTCAAGATGTCCTCATTGTGCTCGCTCACGTCCTTCAACTGGGCCAGCGACTCGTCTTCCCGGCAGTGCTTGGCAAGGAGCCCATCGTGATCGCTCCTCACATATTGTCGATAGAGGTTGGCGATGCCCTCTCCATCTGCAGACCGTATCATGACTGCGAGCATTTTTTGCGAAACTTCGACAAGCAGCTGATGGAAACACTCCGGAAGAGCTCGTGAATGCTTGGCACACACAAGAGGAAGCAGTGTCGTATGGCATGTGGCTAGAAGGCGATCGATGTCTTTGCTGACTGTCAAGTCGAGCGCATGGACGATGCGAAGAATCGCGTCCATGACTGGCCACGAATTGTCGATCTCGCGATCGTGTTGAGACAGTCCGTGCAAGAGTTGTGACAGCGCTGTCAGTGTCGTTGGACAGAAGTCTCGCCTCCACTGTTCGGCGTGCACCTTCGCCTCAAATCCCAGCTTGTGGTGGCAATATCCTCGCAAAGAGAAGGCTCCGTACAAAGTAACTGTCTGCGCGAGGACTTGGATCCAACAGAGCATAGGCACGTGGTGGCGAGTCTTCGTGGTCTGTGCAGAGTCTCTCCTCGAAACAGCAGAATCAAATACACCTGGGAGGCATGCCACCAGTCGATGGGCAAGCGCCACTGTCGCTTCTGTGAATCGCCGGAGGCTACCACCCAGGGCATCGAGTTCGTAGCGCGTGACTTCGTCCTCCGGAAACAGATCCCCTTGCCGTTGGAAAATGCTGAAACAGAGTACACCCAGTTGAGAGAAGAAGTCGGCATCGTCCAAGTACCTCTCACGGAGGTCAGAGCTGTCGGGAGAGACTTGTGCGACATGGTTGTCTAGCCACGCCCCAAGACGGTCGAAAAAGATGGGTGACAGATTGCTCTCCGCTTCGTTGACAGTGGTAATCAAAAAGTTGACCTGATCAATAGGACGGATGTTGGGCTGGTTCGGGTCTAGATGCAAAGTGCTGCTGAAAAGTTCCATGTTGTTGTCATCCTGCAACTCGATGGCGCTGCTGATGTTGTGGACGAGATCGACCTCGTCTGGCGGAAGTGCCTCGACGACAACGCTGTCGTCGCTAGGGTTCGGTGAAGCTTCGACCTCTTCACTCAGTCGTTGTCGCTTGCGCGTGAGGTCGGGATTTGCGTCGGCGAGGTGGTCGCGACTCCAGTCGCCGTTGACGGCAGCGGTCATGGTGGAATAAGCGCGGCAGCAATCACTGGGCTGGGCCCTGCATGATCGTTGAAGAAAGCGCAGTCGATGAAGTCGCGGTAGGTGTGGTGGCCGATCAGCGAGATTCGTGACGAAAGGGCACGTTCTTTTGTGCGACGACGGCAGCCTGATTGCGCGTTCAGCCGTGGCTTACTGTTTGTGCGCTCCTGAACCAGAACGCCCAAACTCCCAGTGAAGCAATCGAATTCACAGCAGAAAGCGAATAGTCTTTTTTAGTAGATCGCGTCGGTCGTCGCGCCTCTACGCGTTGATGCTCAAAGTCAGTGCTGAAGCTCAAGGATGCAGCGGGAAAACGGTGGGCTTGGCAGCAGGTGCGGGGCCCTTGAATCCTACCAGTGTGGCTGAGTCAGCCACTCACCTTTGGCTTTCGCGCTCACGTGCAGGCAAGGCAACGGTGAATATGAATGTGTCACAACGTTTGGGGCGACCAGGTGAATGAGGCATCCGAAACAGGTATAGACCGGGGAATGAACAGCTGTATAGCCCTCGACAAGAACATAATGCACATCCTCCTGACAGACTGGTTGCGAAACAGCGAAATGTAAATACAGGAGTACACTTTTCGAGCATAGGTACGAACAGAGAAGAAGTACTCCAGTCCTTCCGCGGAGCACGTAGTGTGTAGACTCTAGCTCCTGCTTTTCTCTCCGACTATCACATTTCCTCTATGCTCGCCTGCTTTCCATCGCGAACCAACATCTCGACCTATGCCATACAGCATCTCGGACCCGCACTCGACACTGCTGATGATGGCAGACTATTCCAATTGCATCCCTCCCCTACTTCCGCCGAGCTTCAATACCACCACCAAGATTTGCCGTGGCTTGTCCTTGTTGCGTGGCTGACTGGACTTCATGTCAGAGCCACTCGCTGTTTTCTTGATGTTGTGTCTCGGCTTCGCAAGGGATATGGGTACGTCTTTCGTCTTGTTTAGGTTCGCTGCGGCGCTGACGGACGGCGTTTGCGAAGACCGCTTCTCTGCAATACATGTGGGCTGCAGTAGGCTTCCTGGTCGCTGGCGATCCATTACGTGAATGTTTGACGGTACGCTCTTTCCAAGAGACTCATGCACAGACATTGCCAGCTGCGGACCGCTTGGGTTGTGTGTCTGCGTTGGCAGAGGTTTGTCGCCGCCAAAAGGTTTGCTGTTGATTCCAGTGCGGTGCTGGCCTTTCATGGAAGGTTGCATTGGAGCTCGCGACAAAGTGGAGGTCCTTGGAGTCGCATGTTCGAGTGCTGGGAGAGGTGCATTGTGTGGAGGGTCCAAAGTGATCGGTATACCGTCCATCGTCATGAGCTGGCCATCGGCATGCTTCCTCACGTAAAGCTCGCGTTTCTGCTGGTATCTCAGGCGGCGGACGGTTGCGTCGAGAGGCCGAACGCGGCTCTGAACACCACTGTCGGCCGCTTCCTTGGAAGTGTCTAGCCGTAGCAGCTGCTCGTTGACCCGCTTGTTCTGATGCTTTGTGATTACTGCTCCGCCGTACCACTTGGATTGCCCAACTCCGGTTCGATAGCAGGGCGGACAGAAGTATTGCCTTATTTTCGGCGGATCAGCAGGCTGAAGACCAACGCACGAGTAGTGGAACCAGTCGTCGCAGCCATTGCACTGGATCATGGACAGAGACTCCGGACCTTTGCACAGACAGTATGCCGTCGAGTGTGCAGTTTTGTCTGAACCAATCGACTCGAACGGTTGGTGAACGGCGCCGCCGGTTTCTGATAAGGAGAGGCTTGCAGGCTCGAGCGCGTCGTCGTCTTCGCGATACACCATCTTGACAGATGTGCCGCTGATGGCTGTGGAAGGGCGAAGGACGAGTGTACAGTGAGGAGCTTGATCGGGACTGAGGGGCGCTGGGCGCGCAGAAGTCTGTTGAGTTCGCTGCAGAGCAACGAGCAACTGAAGCAAACGTCGCCACACACCGGGAGGCCCATCGCCGCGACATCAATCATTGCTGTTCTTTCTAACCTGTTTGTTCAGCACCACGAATTGGCCTAAGGATGCGAGCGAGCTGCGGTAGTCATCTGGGATCGTGATCAGCGGGCATTGCCGACGTGTTCATCTACAAAGTACGAGTATCAAGGACGTAGCCACCGAAGTCCTCTACGTCGCTTCACGTGGGCGACACCAGGCTCAGCAAGTATTTTCACATCGTCTCGTACCGCAGTGCGAGCAGTGTCGACTAATCCGTCGTCTCCGCCCCGTGACATTGGCAGTTTTCTCCACTTCGCGCATCTGATGAAGGTTCATGCCTCAGCGTGGTCATCAGCAGTGGCTCTCCGGATCCATCGACATCGAGTTATGGCTCTTTCTGCTGTACACGAACGCCATATCAGACGGCGTATTCAGGCGCAAAAGTGGCACAACCTTTGGACGCGGCCAGGAGGCAGATGAGGTGCACGGAACGCGGACAATCGCCGCAGGAGACAAGACGGCAGCTCCGAACAGCCCGCTTGGCAGCGTGCCCCAGCTGCAAGGCATGTCCTCGATCAATGCGTGGAGCTAATTCCCCGTGCAACATATTCTCAACTCTCTGTACATACTGGAAACCTCGAGACGCAACGACGACTCCGCCGCGCACACTCGCAGTCCTCCTCCTCGCACGGCCGAGTTCAAATTGTCCCTCCGTCCGAGCCCTACGCAGCGCGCGATCGCAACCCGCTGCGAGCCACCTGTCACCGACTCTGATGGAAATCGGAAGATGAGATACACCTGGCCCACACCCGCACCTGTCTACCTAATGAGACAGTCTTCATGAGTTGGAACCTTCTTGAGCGGTTCATCCAGTCCGAGCACTTCAACAGAGACCCTTCGCTCACCGTTTCATACCTTGCGTGAGGACTCGATCGATGCGCCCATTCAGGGACACATGCGCTGACCGGGACGCAGTCGCTACGCCGAGCACGTTGGTATTCACTATGTTCTCTGTTCGAAGCTGCGAGGCTTTAGCTACGAGGAGATTGAGTTCTTTCTCCCACAGCTATGCCACCTGGTCATCTCGATCGACAATGAATCGATGGCGCTGGAGGAGTTCCTCGTAGATCTGTGCGAGGAATCTGTCAATGGCGCGTTGCTGGTAGGTTAAAGATGTGGACTATACCAGGGTATGGCGCTGACCCGGCCTTGAGACATTCTGGCTGTTCCAGACGTATCTGCACGATTTATCCAGCCAACCCTCGTCCCACGCTTTCCAGACCTGCCGCCGCATGTACAACAAAGTGCAAAGTATCGTATTTGGAGGGGGCGAGCCTCTGCGAAGAGCACGTATAAAGGAAAATGTGCTGCCAGTCACCGTTCTTTCGAGTCTCGTGCTGGCGGGCGTTGGACTACCTATTCTGCCACAATACGCTGGACCGCTCGCGATCGCGCAAGCGAGGAGACCTCGGCCGATCGAGGAAGGCGCGAGCGAAGTATCACCGGCCACGCCTATATTAAGCAGAAGCGCGACGGTTGGCGCAAGCCCCGTGAGACGCAGCAGACCTGGAACGGGCGACGGGAAAGAGCCGCCAAGACGAAAGTCGCGAAGGCCACAAGACATACAGGTCAATGGGAACATGCCTTCATCTTCGACGCCTAACACCCCAGCGCTGCCCCAGGAGTCACGATCGAATAGCACGCGGCACGTGTCCGCAGGGAATCCCGCACGACATTCTCTCGCCCTTGGCATGAACGCTGAGGGCCTGGTCAGCAGTGCTTCATTGCCAGACAAGAAGCAGGACCGCCGGAAAGTCAGTGTTGGTATGAGTCTTCCGGCGTCTCCTGGTGTCCCAAGGCGATTAGGAGAGATCACCCGGCGGCACTCACAAAATTTGCGACCCTCAACGCCATCTACAATGTCGAGAGGCCAGAAGGTCCGAATGCTGCGGCAGAATTACTTCCGAAACCAGAGCCAATTTCTCACTGCTCTGGAAGGTATTTCCAATCGTCTCGTATCGGTTCCAAAGCCTGCACGGCTGAGTGCCTTGCGTGCTGAGCTAGGTTTAATCGCTCAGGACCTTCCAACAGAAGTGGATATACCTTTCTTGTGCCCAGCAACCCTGCTGGGAGGTTCGGCGAGTCGAAGCAAGCATCATCGTATCGTGCGTCTCAATCCTGCAGAGGCAACCAGCCTCAATAGCGCTGAGAAGGTACCTTACCTGCTGATGCTAGAAGTGATTCGAGAGGATTTCGATTTCGACCCGGAAAGCCAACAGAATCAGGAGCTCTTATCCAAGATTCTGTCGGACCGAGGCAAGCAGAAGCGCAGACTGTTTGATACAACTGATGCTGCGCGGCAAGCAGCGATTACGTCTCCACAAGACGAGGCCAAAGTTGATAGCGTGCTGGAGCCTACAAGTGGGGACTTATCAAGTACGGCCCTCCTTCAAGACTGGGACGATACACCAAGGTCTGGCACGAACAGTCCGCGTCCTCGCGGGATACAAGGAAGCTCAAGAGAGCCTCCGCGTCTGTCGAGTGGCGTCAGCACCATTTCAACAGCGGCGAGCGTTGCGACGCCCCGGAACTCCGAAGGGTTGACGACTGCAAGGCCCAATAGCTCCGACCGTGCATCTCCATTCCGACCACAGAATGCAACCCAGGCCGACGTTTCTGCCCTCGCTGATCACATGCGAACAGCATCGCAAATGCTTGCACAACTTGACTTGAGCGCGGCGAAGCGACCCAAAGCGGAAGTTGCAGCCATCCGAGCCAAGATCATTGCGAGCATGCAATCGCTAGAGGAGCAAAGCTTTCTCGCAGAGGAGCAAGGACCAAGTTTCGACACCATCATGGCTAAGGCGGGCACCGCGAAGGCCGAAGCAGAAGATCTTGCTGCATCCTTGGAAGATCAAACTGACGCTGATCTCGTGAACACTGGCAAAGGAGCTGCCCGCATGGAAAACGACGCCATGACTGGTGGTATCCAGCGCAAAGGTGACAGAGACGATCCGAGCGCAGCAATGTTCGGAGAAGCCTGGGAACAGAAGAAAGAGCGCATTCGTCGATCATCGCCATATGGTTGGGTCAAGCAGTGGGATCTCGTCTCCGTGATTGTGAAGACCGGCGCAGATCTACGGCAAGAAGCGTTCGCGTGCCAGCTGATTGCTGTCTGCGACAGAATCTTCGCCGAGCACAATGTGGACGTGTGGGTAAAAAACATGCGCATTCTGGTCACCGGTGAAAGTTCCGGCCTGATTGAGACCATCACCAATGCAGTCTCGTTGCATTCCATCAAGCGATCTCTCACGATCGCAGGTATCGCCGCTGGCACGAACCCCAAGAAGCGAATCGCAACACTACAAGATCATTACAGCAAGACTTTTGGTTCTCCCGGCTCGCCCGCCTACGTGAAAGCGCTCGACTGCTTCACTCGTAGCTTGGCAGCATACAGCATTATAAGCTACATCTTGCAGCTCAAGGATCGACATAACGGCAATATCCTTATCGACTCCGAAGGTCATGTCGTACATATCGATTTTGGGTTCATGCTATCGAACTCACCCGGCAACATGGGCTTCGAAGCCGCTCCATTCAAGCTGACTCTCGAGTATGTGGAAGTGCTTGGCGGGCCGGAGAGCGAGGCGTTCAGTCGCTTCAAAGAACTCATGAAAGACGCTTTTCAGGCCTTACGACGAGAGGCCGAACGACTCATTACCTTGGTCGAGCTCATGGGCCGCGAAAGCAAGATGGCTTGCTACGGAGGAGGTCTAGTAAACGTCGTGAGCGCACTGCGTGCGAGATTTGCGCTTGAGAAGAGTAAAGAGGAGGCCAGGGATTTGGTGGAGGAACTCGTGAACAAGAGTATTGGGAGCTACTACACGAGATTATATGACACTTTCCAGTACAGGACGCAAGGCATTTACTGAAATGAGCAAGAGCGATAGAGAACTTCGCGGTCGATTGAGCACCAGTGCGCAGCAAGAATTTATGGAGCGGCAGCGGCAGCAGCATGCATTCGCGGGGAGTCAGGGCGGGAAGAATCTTTGGAGCATTTGGTGAAGGCAGAGAGGGACAGAGAATGCAGTCGAGATATATCGAGAAGCATTCATGCTACATTTTCACCTCTTCTGGCACTTCTCGTTATCAAGAATCTCTCCCCTTCGAAGCGTGTGGTCCCTGGCGAGAAGTGGGCATCTGAACCGCCTTTGTGCCCCTCCATCTGCCAATGATCGACGTCACTCCAAACCACTTTTCAAGCCGATCAACATTGAATGCAACACAATCCAGAACACAATAGCAGAAAACCCATCCAAATCACATACAAAATGGTCAAGATTTTCGTAACAGGCGCAACAGGTAAGTCGCTTCTCATCTCAACGCAGGAACAAGCATAACTAACCTCACGCTGCACAAAAACCAGGCTACATCGGCGGCGACGCCCTCTACGCAATCGCAACATCCCATCCCGAATACGAAATCACAGCTCTCGTTCGCAACAGCGATAAAGGCGCCAAAGTCGCCTCCCAATACGCCAGTGTCAAACTCATATACGGAGATCTCGATAGTGTGGAATTAATCGACCAAGAAGCTAAGGCTGCGGATATCGTGTGTCGTGAGTTGTGCCTCCAAGCAGTCTCTCTGTCAATCTTTGGTTTTCACATTTGCATGGAGCTAAGACAATCTATCGCAGACTTCGCAAACGCAGACCATGCCCCCTCAGCCGAAGCCATAATCAGAGGCCTCTCAAGTCACGATGCTTCTTCTCCAGGTTTCTACATTCATACCTCTGGTACAGGCCTTCTGATGTGGGAAGACATGCGAGAGGGAAAAAGCAATAATTCCATCTTCGGCTCGCAATTCCGAGAGAAAATCTATGATGATCTCGAAAATGTCTCCGATGTCACGTCCCTACCAGACGACGCGCCCCATCGCAAAATCGACAAGATCGTGCTGGAAGCTGGAAAGAATTTAGCAGATCGTGTGAAGACGGCCATCGTCTCTCCACCCTGTATTTATGGTCCAGGTAGAGGACCGGATAATCAGCGATCGCATCAAATTCCGGAATTGATTCGGACTTCACTGGAGAAGGGATATGTTCCTAAGGTGAATGAAGGGAAGACACATTGGGGACATGTCCACGTGCACGACCTTTCTGCACTGTATTTGAAGCTTGTAGAAGAAGCTGCTGCGGGCGGATCGACAAAGGAGTGGCCGGGCAAACCTGCGGTGTGGGGTGCCGAGGGCTATTATTTTTGTGAGAATGGAGAGCATGTGTGGGGCGAGGTCTCGCAGTTGATTGCCGATGAGATGAAGAAGCAGAAGTTGATCGACAGCGCTGATGTAAGGTCTATTACAGCTGACGATGCGGCGGAGAGGACGCCTGCTGGGCACTTGCTGTGGGGTGCTAATTCGAGGGCGAAGGCCAAGCGTGGGAAAGAGCTCCTGAGTTGGAAGCCTGAAGGCGTGAGTTTGAAGGATGAGATTCCAAGGGCTGTTGAAGATGAGGCCAGGAGACGAGACGTCCGGCCTGGGCATGCCGCGGTCGCTGCCGGGGATCGTTAGAACATTCGAGCCCTTAGATAGGGTTCTGTCACAGAACGAGGTCATCGGACAGCTCATCAGCTTCATATGGTATAAACGCACCTATGCCCAGCATGATTGGGCTCCAAGTCTGGCTGTTGCTTGTTACAGATCCCGGTTCAGACAGCTGCACCATCGACTCGTTCATTTCCAATGCAGACCACACAATGTGCTGAAAAGCTATGCATGACTGTGCATAACTCCGTCAGTGTGGTGTCTTTGATGAGAACTTGGATCCAGATCCGCACGTGCATCCATCAAGCGTTCGGGGCACGCGTTGCTCACCTGCTGTACATCTTGACTAGGAGGTAGGTTCTCCCCTCGTCCCGCGAAGGTGTGTATGCAGCGCGGGGGCTTGCATCTCACGCGTACAATAATGCTAGCGCTGTCGCTGCCGCACTCTCCGAGGTAGTGGAC
This sequence comes from Cercospora berteroae, assembly GCA_002933655.1. Classification (NCBI taxonomy): domain Eukaryota; kingdom Fungi; phylum Ascomycota; class Dothideomycetes; order Mycosphaerellales; family Mycosphaerellaceae; genus Cercospora; species Cercospora berteroae. Next base: position 60,805 of record PNEN01000537.1, on the reverse strand, counting down.
ATCACGTTGTGAGCGGCAAGGAGTTCCACCACCCTCAATACCACAGCATCTCACTCCGCGCGTGCTGGACGATCTGAGTCCAAGCACCGAGTTTACATCGGACCCGCCGAAAGGGACAAAATTGCGCGTGGCACCACGTTGTTTGCTGCGTGGTAGGCCTGACTTTGTGCTCTCGATCAGAACCCTTGCGTGCGAGAAAGGATGCCGTAAGCATTGCTTCCTCAGCAGTTGTGAAGCATCATGGTAGCATCGGCGAGCCAGTATGCCGGGTGCGGTAGGTACAGCGAAGAACGGCAACGGGGACCTGCAGGCAGCGCTAGAAGGTCTGAAGCAGTTTTCAGAACGTCGGCTGTGGCTGGAGTGCGCATGCCAGGCGTGTTGAGAGTGGCTGCACTTGGGATGCGGCTGTTTCGCGATGCCTCCTTATCGTAGGAGGTATGATGGTGCAGTGTCAGCAAGGCTCGAGCGCCGAAGGTTGTTTCGAGCGAGCAAGTGGGCTGGTCAACGTGTTGCATGTCGCGTTTCGAAAGCCGTGGTGGCACTAGCAGCTGCAGGCAGTTCTGGCTTTTGGAGTTCGGTGCGACGAGAACGAGCTGCAATGATCACATCTGTGGCACCGACGTGATGACCGAGAGGCGTTCCTTGCAGAACCTGCCCCGCTGGATCTTGTGCGATGGCGGGATGGGATGGGCGCGAAACGGTGCACGGTGTCGGGAGCATTCGCTACACGTCTGCGGTCTCCGGGTGATTCGCATGAAGCAGACGGGGTGCGGCTCCGTCGTCAGACAGCATCCATGCGCGGGCTGCTCCAGCAGGGACGGGAGGCGCTGCACCGCCATTGCATTGTCGGGATGTGTGCTTGATGTTGTTGCGTCGTGCAAGTGCAGCAGCAGCGCGGACGACCCATCCCGCTGGCTCCGCCACTGCTTCGGCGACCGAGTCACCATGCCATTGTGCAGGTCCGAGAGGAGTCAGTTCGAGGGCGAGACATGTCGAGCGGTGTGCGCGGCGGTGAGTCGCGCGAGATTGCTGCTGGCGGGCCTGAGAGGCGTGCCATGGGCGCAGTCGCTGATGGAGAGGCGGCCGGGGAGCGCAGTTCGGTCCGTGAAGCCGGCCGGCTCGCTGGAGCTGGAGCCACGCCCGGCGCGTGTGAGGTGCCCGCAAGCAAGCTCAAGGTTGGCGGGCAACGGTCGCGTGTAGCTTTTTGGTACCTGGACTTCACCTGCGCGAAACACCGGGCCATCCTGGAGCTTCGGCGGTGCGCGTGGAAGTATGCGCAGACGCTTTGTTGCCATCATGAAAGCGCACTCGCTCGGTGGATCGCGCGGCCGAGGCATTCGCATAGGGCAGGACTGCATTGAGGCGGAAGGTCGGCAAGCACGACGCCAGCGCGGATGGAGAAATGGGCGCGGGTAGATGAAACACCTTCTCTTCCTCTCTCGCACACCACCGCGCTGAGTCGCATGCAGCCCTGTCACGGTCACCCGTCCGGCTGCGACTGCGCGTGGCCTGCTGTTGCTGCCCCCATGCGCGCCCCAGAGACGACTGCTGCTCTCATGTGCCCGCCCTGCCTCCGCCCACCGCCCGCGCCCAGCGGTCCATCTCCCACCTGCCAGAAACAGCAGCACCACCAACGCACAATTCATCACTGGCCCGGCAAGCGAAGCGCCCGAGGAACGCCTGAAGGACCGGCGCACGGCAACACAGGCCTGCTCCGCCGAGGTCAGCTGCAGACGAGTGTGCTTCCCAGGATACGAGCGTGTTGCGTCGGCTTGCACGCCCCCCAAGGCCCACATATCCTACTGAGACACCGATACCCTTCAAGCCACCTCCAGTCGCCCTCTGCGCACCTCCTCCCACCCAGGCCCATCATCCTGCCTCTGCGACTGCTGTCGCCGCCAACGCCTCGCTCGCGCGGGGCAATTCCATCATGGCTTCCAAGATGAAACGAAAGTTTTCCTTTGACATTCCCAGATTGGTACGTGCCATGGCCTCGGGCTGATCGTGAGATCGCTGCCCGCGTCTCCAACGCATCAACTATTGCTGACCACGCCGCACGTGAAGAAGATTGGCCACCTTGGCAACATTGGCCACAATGCATCCCATCGAACAGACCGAGATGAACTCAGAGACTGGAAGGACCACTATGCCTCCCCGCCCGAGTCGCGCCCACCGACGCCGAAAAGTGTGCGACCGCCAATGCCCAACGACATTGAAGCCGAATTGCGAGCCGCGTGCACCTACATCATAACACATCCAAAGCCCTCGCATGAGGTATGGGGAGGAGAAGCAGCAAAGCCCGCGTTGGACTATGCTGCGATCAAGGCGGGACCCGTGGCGGAAGCAATGCATCCGGCGAGGACGAGTAGCATGCGTCACAGACACGATCGCTCCCAAGAGCCACCGCACTCATCGAAATATGCCTACAAGCCCAATGTAGCCACCGAGGATTTGTTCAACGGTGAGAGCCATGGCAGCAAACACGTCCAGAGGAATGCGAGATCGCGCGCAGACATGTTGATGGCCGGGGATGCCGTCAAGAACATGCCATCACGTATTCGACCGCGTGTCGAGCCATCGGAAACATCACATCCTCCAGCCAGTAACACGGAAAGGTCCAAGCCATTGCAGCGATCAGACTCAGTCGGCACTTCGGGCTCCACACCCCACACAGATTCCACGGATTATCCCTGGTCGGCCTCTACAGGCCTGACATCCGCCGTCAATACGCCTGCCCGTTCCAAGCGAACGTCGGGACAGGCAATCGCATCGACCTCGGAAAGTGGCAGTGTACCTCAAGCAGACTTTTCGAACGGCGATTGGCTGCGCACTGAGTTGGAAAGGCACAAAAAGGCTATGGAAGAAAGGGAACGCACGAAGGCAGTCGACTCCCCAGCTCAGAGCGACAAGACGCCAACAACACAGCTATCTGCTCTGCCGGCTCCCTTCTCAAATGTCCCTGCACGGAAACCAGTACCGACACGATCCGCAAGCAGACCAGGGGATCAAGGTCAAACGCGACCTGGAAGTAAAGACCAGCAGGATGCTGAACGCGGACGACCATTTGCTGTTCGCACTGACTCCCGCCAGCCTGAGACTGAGATCGACGCCCGAGGACGCATGCCTGCTCGTTCGAATAGTCGTCTTGGCAGGGCATCGCGAGCGGCTAGTCGAGCAGCGAGCCGGGCGGCCACTGATGTCAAAAGCGTTACGCAGGATCTCTTTGCCCATGTTCGCCGCCACGAGTCTGATAGAGCGACAGGGGATCCGATCGAAAGACCACCGAGCAGAGCACGTGAGCTTGCCTATGGCATGAAGGAATACTTCAGACCAGGCACGGCTTCAGGGTTCCGAAGCGGCAGGCCGAGCGGCGAATACACACGTGGCCATGCACGCAACCAGTCTATCGGCTCGATGCAAACCGCAACGTCAGAAACAAGGACCTCGACGGATAGAGCAGCAGATTGGAAGAAGTGGCACCCGCCGACCAAGGCATTCACCAATGTGACGCAAGCGGATTCCAGCCGGCCACCCAGTGGGAGTACGGCAAAACCTCAGGTGGACTTGAATCGAGAACTTCCCCCTCTACCCGGTCTGGATTCGTGGAGGGACGAGCAGCCAGCGACAGTGCAACAAGCGCCAAGACCGGAGCCCTCACTTCTGAAGCTACCATCATCGCCCTCATTCGTCGGCGGCCTGACTCCTGCATATCATGGACTCAGAAGAGTCTTGTCTCGTGCTTCGCTAAAAAGCCCGGCTTCGCCCGTCTTTCCCCACAAGGATGACCATATTGCTTTTCCTTCCTCGATTGAGAGGAAGGCTTATGGTGAATCGGATGGCCATCGGCCAACTACGAGAGCCACATATGGCAATTCCGCAACGAGCTCACCGATGGTTGAGCAATTCTCGCAGCTCTCGATCACCAAAAGTGCTGATCGAATGTCAGCTCACTCTTCCGGGCAGGATAGCTCACGTGAGCCCAATGCGCGAGCAGATGTGTCCCGCAGTGACTCGCCTCAATCGAAGCACGAATTAGAGCAGAGCCAGCGCGCCAGGAAACCTCACATAACAGATTACCGTCGCGCAGCAGGTCCTCCGTTGAGCGGGAGTTCGCGGGCATGGGGTCGCACTGGACAGCGTCCTGCAGGTACCACGGCTAGCATATCATCCGGACACTCTCGCCAAAATAGCGACAGGTCGCATGCACCAAGCGCCCGCAGTGCGGATCAAAGTCGGCAGGACAGCACACTAGAGTTCGGGCAGGAAAAGAAAAAGCACTGGTGGCAAGCTAAGGAGAAAGAAAAAGGCCAGGCGAACTGGATGGACCACGTGCCACACTTCGGGTCCAGGAGAGGAACAGGCCTTAACAGTGTGGCTGGAGCGCATTCAGCACGATCTTAGAAGGATTGCGCACGAAGACGCTTCAGTACGATGGACTTACGATTCCACTACGGCGCCAGAGTGTGTTGATGTGTTTGGGATGGATTAGCACTTTGGAGGGTGACCCGATTGCCACGGACTGAGTCGTGGTTTAATTTCATGAGACACGATATCTTTGATGGAAAGGCGATCCAGAGCGACGCCTTGAAAAACTTTCATTGGGTAGCCGGCATTGGCTGCTGGCTAAGGGGGTCGGCGTTTTGTGAGCTCGTGGAGAAGAGCACTGGGGTTGTGCTTTTTCAGAGATACCACTACAATCGCTCGAGGGCAGGAAAAATCTTCTTTAGTCTCTTGTATTATGATCAACTCAGGGTTCAAATGCTCGTGCATTTGGTGGGAATCGCATCGCTCTTCACTTTCCTTCATTGTGATGATTACTTCTAACACAATGACTGAGTTTAGTCACTCACGTGCGTCTGTCTTGCCATTATTGTTGATCGGTTCTGACCGCTGCAGGCAACAGCAACTCCACTTCAGTCTTCACCTCAGGCCTGCCTGGCTTGACCTATCTGATCGCCTGCCACTTGCACACGAGACCAACTACTACTTGCCACGAGTACCATGAGACACTCTCAACCACAATGACAACATCACACACAACATCAATCAAATGACCGACTCATCCCAGGTAAAATTTCCTCAAACGAGCTTCCAAACGGCGCTGATAACGCCACCCACCCAACAATCTGCGCAGCCTTCCAGTGCCCGCACGAGAAAGGACCGAACGCACCAGCAGAGCCAGCCTACAACCCCTCAAGTCGAGCCAACGACCTCGAAGCCAGCACCCTGACCCGACACAGTCGATCGGGTTGTGATCAGAATGTGCCAAATTCGCACAATCAGCTACACCTGCTCCCACTTCTGCACCTTCCCCCTATCCAAATGCCACGCCCACTACCTTGGCCCTGCCTCATCGACCAGGAACAAAAAGTCTTCTCGCGAGGAACGAAAACCTTCTTGTTCTGGAAATGCGGCCATCACAGTCTACTCTCAGCAAGAGTGTGGACCGTGCAGCAAGGAGAGAGTGACCAAGACCCTGGACGAGAAAGTCGCAGCGCTGGTCTTAATGACTTCCTGCAGCGAGCAGGAGTATGGTTGTGGTGGAGCAGAAGACGAGGGTGAAGCTGATGAGTGTAGGGCTACAGAATTGGTCAGACTTCAAGAAGAACGCGATCGAAGATTGTTCGTTCTTGACAAGGAATTTCCGGACTGGAGGTATAAGAAGAATACTATGAAGCCTGAGAAGGGGTTTGTGGGAGCTTCTTCGCGTCCTCCTCCTGAACTTTCTTCGGAACCATCTATGGCTTCTACGCCATCACAACGACCGCAAAAGCGTCCACCAAGCAAACTGAGAACAGAGGTCCTCCCAGAAGAAGTCGTTCTCCCATTTGTTCCGGACGAGACATCTTCCTCCTGCGATGCCGATTGGGGCTGGGCAGATTCTTCCTCGGGAGATTGGCCAAGCTTAGCGGACGAAATCGCAGAGAATGAGGCCGCCAGAGAAGCAGCTAGTGTCACTGTCTCTTGGGGTCCTTGGGCCGGACAAAAAGGTCCGGACGAGGAAGCACTGTATCAGTCTTGGTCGGCGGACGAAGCTGTCAAGGAGACCAAAAGCAGAACCGACATCAAAGAGGGCGCTGCCGCCACCGAGGATGATTCCGACTTCCGAGTTGAAGATCGAACGAACCAGTCACCCACAGGAGATTTGGATTCGGACAAGAGAGGCGTAAGTAGGATCGATGAGAAAACTGAGCAGAATCCTGAAAAGAATTGGGACAAGAAAAGCTTTGGCGTATTGGATACTCTGCTTGCGGTGCATTGACTGAGGCATCATAGGCGGTAACCGGGGCTCCAGTACTTAAAGAAAACGAATGAAGCATGTCCCAACCTGCGCGTCAGTTCGTCCGCTTCGGGATTATGCCACTCTATGTCAGTGAATCTGCCCAGGCATGAATACAGCGGCTCGTGTACAGGCGAATACGGGAAACCTTGGAAACCTCTCATTCATCAGCACGCCAGGCGTCAGAATACTGAATGAAACGAGGATGGAGCATGTGTAGATCGGCCATGTTTGGGATGTTCCAATTATCGCATTCGTGATACATCTATGACTGGTGCGCGCTTCTTCTATCTCGCTGCACTTCTAAAGCCTGTAGTGTTCGGTGCGACTGTGCCCTTCTGCGAAGCTCCATGCCTCAGCGCGTGCTATGCGTCGTGTCTCATATCTGTCGTATCGTGTCATCTCCTTTCAATGCCGTTCGGCTGGCCCGTGGCTTGCAACCACCCCAGTGAACGACCTTCGCCATTGAAGTTCGAGCGCCCTCCACTCCTAGATGAAGAGCCGCCGGCCGAGCGGTCCTGCGTGTGAGGGTAAGAGAAAGAACCATTCCCGGTAAAGCTTCCAGTAGGATAGGCGTTGTTCCAATGACCATTTCCAAAGCCTGCTGAGCTGCTCCCATACGGCCGATTGTTGGCCAATAGTGATTGATACTGTGACGAAGACTGCTAGTCCATGTCCTGATTACCCCTATTGACGTACAAGGTCTCATCGCCAAACCCGCCTCGAGGAGGTCTGCCGCTGCTGAAGGCGCTACGATCCTTATTCTGCCTCTCCTTCTGCACGATACTGAACTTACTCCCGAGTGTCTGTGCCTCGGCAACTGAACGGGTGAGGGTGGCCAAAAGCGAGGTCAGGTGAACATCCTGTCGTTGCTTTTCGCTCGCCTGCTGCAAAGAGTTATGTCCTTCCGAAGAATCCACACTGTGCTGGGCTTGTGGTGGGGCGAGAAGTGGTAGACGGGACAGCATAGACTGTACGCTGCGCAGGAGCTGGTGGTTTGTGTTGTCCGGTGGTGCATCTGAGACGGTCGCGTCTGTGAGATAGCTCTGGGGTTGCTCGTTAAGATATGTGCGGATGAGATTGATGCGCTCGTTCAGCATCTTGATAGCGTTGACCTTGGCCTGAAGCGAGGAGATGAGCTCGTCGTCCTCTGGGAATAGCACGCTCGTTGTTGCTGTGCCGTTAGTTTCAGCTTCGTCGTCCTTTGCTTTTGCCTTGCCCTTTCCTTTGGCCTTAGCGTCTTTGGATGCGCCTGCTGCAGCGTCTGCTCCTCCGGCTTTTGCAACAGCAGTGGCAGTACCACCACCCTTGGCGACAAAGTCAACGCCTATCCGCTCCGCATCGCCCGTCTCCACATCGTATGCCAGCTCTCGAAACTTGATGTTACTGTCTCCCTCCTCAACCGTCTCGTACAAGCTGATGGGCAGCTTCCCGCCCTGCAATCCTTCGACTGTCTCTGGGTGGAACAGCAGCAGCATGACACTGTCCGAGCCTGTGAATGCCTTCGCTTGCTGCAAGATTGGCAGGTGCGCTGAGTTGGGGCCTTTGATTGAGCCGGTCGAGAAAAGAGCGACGAGATCGAGAGCAGGCTCCTTGTGGACTTCCTTGTACATTTCGAGGCGCGTCATGAACCAGTCGGCATCGAACTGCACAGATGACGAAGCGTTGTCGTCGAGCTTGCACTCGTATGCGACCTCGAGCGTGAAGCTGCGGCCATTCTGCTGACCTAGGATAGCACCGACCGCTGGTCCCGACTGGTTGCGAATCGAATGACGGGTGATGTAGTCGGAGATGGTGAGCAGCACGAGCGGATGGAGCTGCACGTTGAGCGACGTGTCCGGGCGGCCGGAGATTAGCAGCGAGGGCGCCGCCATGGGTCGTGGAATGTAGTCTCGATGGCCGGTGAGCCTCGAGGCCGTTGGTACTCCGTAGTGTTCGAAGTTGTGCTGGTCAGGACATCGGCCAATGCTGACTCCAAGTCGTGAAGCCATCGTCGTGGCGGCGGGCAGCAATCAGCCACAGCTGCGGGACCCTGTCGCCAAGATATATGCCGTTCACTGACTGCACACGACACTCCACTTCTGAAGGATGTCGACTTTTGCAGACTATGAGGAGAGTCTTTGACGGAACGAAGTCGAGTGTTGGCTAACATGATGCAGCGGCACTCGTGCTTGCTCTCTGACAATTTACGGTCGGCAGGCATGAACGACATCGACGAAGAAGTAGCGGTGCAGCAGCATTCGCCCTATCTGCAATCACTGCTGCCTTGAAAATATTGTACAATTGAGCTGGAACACGGCTGCCATCGCTGTAATCTACATGTCTTTTGTGGTACTGCCATCCGGAAGCTTCTTCACGCCATGGATATCACCAAAGCCATCACGGCCATAAATGCCTTCTTCCCGGTAGCTGTCAGCCGAGCTCCTCTTCGGATCCTCATCAGGCAGCCCGAATTGCCTCCTCACTTTCAGAACCTCATCACGAATCGCAAGCGTGACTTCGATCCTCAATTGCTGCGCCTCTTTTCCATGTCTCAATTCTTCATCATCCACAGCACCCAACTTCTCCACCTCCTTCTGCTCCTTGCCCACCCTTTTTTCTTTCAACTTCCGCCACCTTTCCCGAAAGGGCTCTAAAAGCTTCTCCCTATCGACCTTCTCCCCGAACGCTACCTTCACATCCTTCCCAACCCTCGGCAGAAACCTTGGCCACGTCCTCTCATTGTCCATCACTTCTTGCGGGCCATCAATCCATATCGGAACGACATCTGGACAGGGCTCTGACTCCAGAATCAATCGTGCAACACCCCATTTGAAGTATCGCATCACTCGAGCAGGATGCTGATGAATCATGCCTTCCGGGAAAATGTGAACCCAGCTATATCTTCGCCAAGGAAATGCTGAAGGCGAAGGGAAGCTGTCCGTGCCATTAGTAGAATACGTATACGACAGCTCTCCGGAGGTGAAAGGGTCCGAGGTGGGTATTGATTCCATCGAAGATGACGATGACAATGAGTCGTCTTCTGTCTGAGCAACGTGTTCCTTCTTCATTTGATGCGGATCGCTCAGCAATTTGATACACTCCGTCATGGTCGGTTGGAACAAGCCTCCAAATTTTGAATGCGCAGACCGATGAGTAGGTAATGTATTTCCATAGTTGAAGAAAGCGGATAGCATTCCATTCTTGAAACAAATATCGTAGCTTCCCATCGACCAGCGCATGTTATTCGGCGTCCAGTGGTACCGGAACGGAAGGACACCCCAAATCAGAGGGTCATCGAGTCTAGGAACACAGTCTTAATCGCTGACTTCAATGGCCCTGTAAGAAATCATGTCATATTCACCTACACGCTCGTATGATTCGACACTATTCAAGAACACCATCAATCATATATTCCTACAAGGGATAAGTTACAGAGAAGAATTACTACATACCCGTCACCAAGCCCCTCGTCCTCCCCTTCTCATCTTCCCTATCATCGAGAATCTCGAGAAATCGATCAAGACCATGGACTTCGGTTCTGTTGAGCGCGAATAAAAAGCTTCGGCATAAGAGACCCACAGTCCCGATGGTTGCGGCGGAGGTGATGCGCCAAGGGAGAGAAGGCTGATATGGGCGGTCTTCATCCGCCATGTTGATAAACCACGTTATCGGAGAGGCATTTGAGATGAGAGAAGAATGAATGGAGGTCAGAGATGAATGGGAAGGAAGTTCTTGTTGGTTGATGGCAGGTGCTGGGGAGGCAAGGCAGGGTTTGGCAGGTGCCAAGCTTCAAAACCCGAGAGCGACGTACGCGTCAGATTCGTGTTTTTGGCGGATGCAGGGGCCAAG
>PNEN01000537.1:20817-50384 GCA_002933655.1 Cercospora berteroae | reverse complement strand
GAGAGAGAGAGAGAGAGAGAGAGAGAGAGCTACGAGAGACATTGTTTGAAGAGTGAGATGATTGACATGGCAATCACAGCTTCGAGCACAATTTCAATTCAAGTGGATATCATCAGGCTGTTTCGCTGATAGCTACATATTCATCTACCTCTTGTACGCCAAAGCATTGTCGAGGATAAACCTAATGCCCTCCTGTCTGTACGTATCAGGCTCAAGCCACGCCAGTTCCGTCCTGTTTGCATCCCAAACGATATTCTCAGGTTGGTCCAGACTGTACTGTGGCCAAGCTGGAGCAGAAGCAGGCTTTGCCTCATAGTTCGGGTCAAGATCGTGAATGAACGATACCCATGACTTGCTCATGTAGTCAGCGAGGTCGTAGTAGCTTTGCGACTTGTTCTGGAATGGGTTGACAGTTCCATGCTCCGCATCATATCCCAGACCCTGGGTGTTGTCAAAGACGAATGCAACCTCTTGAAAGTGGACAACGCCCGCGTACCACGGAACTCCTGTAGGAAGAGTGTTGAAGCGGTAAGAGTATGCCGAAACGTTGTTCGTGGCCCAAGCCTCCATCGCACCTCGACGATTGGCATGGAACGCAACATCTCCTGCGTAAGCATTGGCGCGTCTGTATTGCGCACCATTCTCTGGAGGGTACGTGTAGTTCAGCGGAACTTCTTCCACAGGTGGAATGAAATAAGCTGGCTCGTTAGGGTACGCCTCCAGTGCTCGCGAAGCAAGAGCAGTAGGCAGGTTGGTCAGCTGCGAGGAGTTCGTGATGTATGCTGCAAATTCCTCGTCGGTGTCGATGCCGCCCGGCCCGAAAGAAGTACCTTCGTCTGTGTTGGCACCGTCGATGATCGGGACCTTGACAAAATTTCCCTCTTTGAGCTGAATGGAGGCCCATCTCTGAATGAAGTCGCCATCCACGACCGGACTCCAGCCAGATGACAGACTGGAAGTCGTGTTGAAGAGGTCCTGGAGAGTCTGCTCTGGAATCCCGCGCAAGCAGCCCAACGTATCGGTCTCGGTGCTGCAGTTTGTCGCATTGACCAAAGCGTCGTACTTTGGTTGATATCTTGCGTTTGTCGCGTAGCTGTTGTAATTGACGGGATTGCCACTCTCCATGATACCAGCTCGGAAAAGACCATCGTCGCGACCATTGTAGGCGGTAAGATGGAAGCCAACGCTACCAGCACCGGCACTCTCGCCCCAGATAGCAACCTTGTCTTTATCGCCACCAAAAGCGTCGATGTTCTCATTGATCCAGTGCAGAGCAAGTCGTTGATCGCGAAGTCCGATGTTGGTGTTGCCGCTGCCGGTGACTTCTTGAGACGCAAGGAAGCCCCAAGGTCCTAGACGGTATGCAATCGAGACGCCGATGATGGGTTTGCCGATTTCGACACTGTTCTGCACGATCCAAGTAAGGTTGTAGCGCCTGTCCTGAGTACCACCCATGTACAGACCGCCGCCCTGTCACCGGTTAGTATGGCATCGGGGACCCAATTACACGAGACGTGACCTACATGAATCCACACTCCGACCGGCAATGATGCATTCTCGTATCCAGACGGCCTGACAACGTTCAGATATAGACAGTCCTCCGATTGCGGATAACCGATTTGATCGCCCTTTGAGCACGTCAATTCACTGTCATGGACATTCCTTGGGGAAACGCACCCCGTAACCATAACACATTGGTGCGTATTCGGTAGCCTGAAGCGTGCCGTCGAAAGAGGAATTCAGGCTTTGTGCGTTTGTAAAACGTAGTGGTCCAACAGGAGGTTGAGCGAACGGAACGCCTGCACAAGTTTTTGTCAGTGCGTTTCTGCGTCTTCTCACTTTGACGCGGCATACCAAGGAAGTAGTCCTGCTTGTAGTTGGATTTGTGGACACCGGCGATTGTTCCGTTCTTGACAGTGACACTCGGTATGCCATATGAACCCGGTCTCTGGTGTGGTGTCTGCACACGAGGGGCTGCAGATGTGAGACACACGAGGCCCGCAGCGGCAATGAAGCACTTCATGACTGCGGTTGACAGTGACTAGGCAAGACGCTGGTGAAGCAAACGTAGAAGGCGCGGCGTAGCCATTTTATAGCTCTTGGGCTCGGCCACTAGCCCGTGCAGCAGCTTTACGCCTAATCGATCATTGCGATGCTGCCAGACATTCATTAAGGCTGCGTGACGCAATGTAGGACGGCGAACAAGCTTTCTACGCGGCAGGCTTGCCCATTGCAGCCAACAGCGCTTTCTAAAGCCTCAAATTCGTGCCGTAGCCGAGCAAGCGTGCCGGTCTACGCAAGTGCTAACAGGAGGCGGCAGTTGTTATGGCAGCTTGTGGTTGCACAAGTTGCTGTTCTCCATGCCACACGATGCGGGGATTGTGGAGAAATTATCGGTCACTCCAGCTCGGCTCATTTTCGGCCGAGCCGTCCAATGCACATTTGGGCGGAGACAGGTCTAGTTGTGGCGTAGTTCTGTTGCGATTTCTGCCTGTTCTCGTTCGGCTATGAACTTGAAGCCTCTTGGTGGGTTGGCTATTTTCCGGCATTGGTTAAGCTCATGCTGCATCGGGACCCGTCCAGCGCCACGCCTTCAAGTCTTCGCGCGGGGCCCACTGTATGATCGCTAAGGCCTTGTGGAAACACGTTCTCAATTTCGGAGAGTATCCACGTGGGCGACCCCGCTGTCGTGGCCGCGCCTTTTGCGATGTTGTGGTGATTCACGGCCTGGAGCTTGATCAGGCTCAGGTCATGACCTCCGCGAGAGCGTTGCATAATGCTTCTGACTTGTGGCTTTGATCAGGATAGAGACTGGCGTCTATTGCGATCACCGAGCCGAGAAAGCTCTGCATCCAGTTTGCTGTATACACTGGAACTAGGCCCGGCGTAAGTCGCTTTGCTCTCTGCCATTGTGCAATCCTGGTCTCGACGGTACGACGATACGACACAGAGCGCACTAGTTAGGTAAGTAAAGCTGACATTTGAGCGAATTCATGGTGTACGGAAAGCGAGAGCTGCCCGACTCCACTGCATGAGGATTAGTGAACGAAGTGAGGTGTAGTCATACCCATGTCGCCCATCTTGTTCTATCGACTCTGCCAGTACAGTGAATCAGTATGAACAAACTCATCTCAGTGAACCTCCCTGGATTTGCGATGAGCAATCGACCGCCACCCAGGTCAAAGTGCGAACGGTGAAGATCGGTTTGTTGTTCTGCGTCTTGAGTCGCACTTGTCGCGAAGTTCAGAACTTTGAAGTCCTCAAGATTGGTTGAACGTTCATATCCTTCATGCCGCCGCTCATTTGGATCTGTGGTCGCTGTCGAGACTCATGAGCTCAGTTTCCGCACTGGATGTCGCGACCACGCGGCTCAGAGAGGGAAGTGTACGGAGGGAGAAGAGAAAGGGCGGGGCGGGGCGGGGCGGGGCGGAGCGACGACGCCAAAAACACACGCTTACGGGCTTGGCATTGGGGCCGGGCGCCGGCTGTTTCTGCGCGCGAGAGGCTGCCGTTGCAGCTGCAGCGCCGGTGGTCAAACAGGCGCGGGTCGCACCATCGCACAGCTGACGAGGGCAGTAGCGACGATGGTGGAAGGGGAAGGGCAAGAAGCACGCCTCAATCAGGAGCTGCCTTCTGCACGCTGCAGTGCGACTGCTGCATGTGCACTGATGCGCCGCCGCAGGCCTGTGTCTTCCCACTTCTTCGCGCCCACTTCGCCCTGTCCACACACATTCCATACCGAAGCTGGACACGGCTGTACCTGTGACACTCACCAGATCATTACCCTCGACACCTACTGGTACCACAGCACCTGCATAGACCCATCACCGACCACAGCCGCAAGACCACCTCCCCCCAGACCTGCGCAACGCATTCAAGAATTCCATCCCAGAAACACAACATGGTCTCGAGATCCGCAGCCGCAGTCCTCGCCGCAGCAACCACCGCAGCATCACAAAGCGTCCGTGTCGTCGTCGAGACCAGCCATGGCGGCGCCGGCAATGGCTTGATCAACACCACCGTCACCGTGCCTGTCAACACCATCTACACCGACTCTGCTCTCGACGCCGTTTCCACGCTGTATCTCACACAGGCGGAGGGCGTGGACCTCAGCTCGATCACTTGCACACCTTTCAGGAACGGCAACGCCACCGGCAATGCGGGCTTGCCTTTCAACAGCACTTCACCAAGCCGCATCTCAACCAACACCGAGCAGATCGCATCCCTGGTTTGCGCCAGTCTGCCACAGGGAGTCACGACCCCTGCTCCGGCAAGCATTACCCACACGGTATCGGCCTCTTCCGTTCCACTCTACAGCAACACAACAGTGACAGCTCACAACGCAACCTCGGTGCTTCGGACGACTGTGCACCCAACTGTGCATGCCACGCCATCAACCTTCACTAGCATTGCAACCTTCAGTGGCGCGAATGGACAGACAACCTCAACATACACCTCGGTCGTGAATGTGGCTGCACCAACGTCGAGTGGATCGCCCAGTCTCAACAGCCAGGGAGCTGCTCCAACCAAGGCAGTTGCTGGCTGGGTGGCCGGTGCTGCTGTCGCGGGCTTTGGATTGATGGCCGCTTTGTAAGGAGGAACTTGGCACGACACGATACGACGACTTTGATGAAGATATGATGGCATGGTTGGTGTTTGGCAAGACTGGTTGATTGGCAGCTCATAGATACCCTCAATCTCCCGATTTGCGTGTTCATGACTTCCACATCTTTTCACTGCGAGCGCCTTCATCTATTGCTCAAGCTGCTCCTTAAAGCGTGTATCGAAAACCCGGGAGCCCTCCAATGAGCTTGCCACCACTTGCTGCTCGCCTGTTCGCTCGGGTGAACTTCCAGAGCGACAGCAAAACCAAGAATATGGTTAGTCCCTGAGCCACGAGGCAAGTTGCAATTCCCATCGTGTAATGCGGTGTATCACCTGGCTTGAACACCAATGATCTGCGAAGTTGATGTCAGTGATAGGGGTCCTCTCTGTTGTTGTCGTTCACCGGGCTTGCCCTATAACGCCTCCGATGGCACCTGCGCCAACCGCAAATGTGGACACGAGTGCTCGCTTCCATTGTCCACGCACATTGTTCGCCTGCCACGTCAAAAGGCAGGGTGCATTCGCCAATCCCGCGACTGCCGCGAGGAACGCGCCAAAATACCTGACTCCAGCAGTTTCGACGTACCCGATCAAGCAAATGCCTGGAATTCTCAGTCAGTAGCTTCCAAAACACGCAAGGTCTGGATGAATCATACCAACAAATGCGAAACAGCTGTTCACCAAAATGAAGGGCGATCGTATTCTCCATTTGTCGGAATAGTACGCCACGAACCATGTGCTAACGCCCGCGAGCACATATGGTGGAGTGCAGAGACATTGCGAGACTGTCAAACTGAAACCCATGCCTTCCATTAGAAGGAAGGGTAAGGCGAGTCCGATGCCATAGCCGACTGTGGCTTGGCAGAGGATTAGGAGGCTGAAGACCCAAAGTTTGAGGTCCCATGCGTTGTTGATGTATTCTTTTCGCTTGAATCTGTGGTCCATGATCAGCGTTGGTTGGAGAGGAATGTTGAGGGGGAGGAGATGCTGATTAACGTACTCAGTTGGCATTGCGTCTTTTCGATCGGCTTCGATTCTCTGAATGGCCCAGGTGGCCTCTTCTTTTGTCAAGAAGTGGACAGTTTTATGCGCGGTACCTAAGGCGATCTTTTCTGGGAAGTCTACGAGAACCCACCAGGACAGGACCGAGACGATACATGTCGCTGTGCCATAGAGGATGAAGAGCCAACGCCAACCAGCGATTCCGGGCTCACGAATGCCGGTTTGAATATTCAGTTTTCCCCAAAAGCTTGGTCCTACTCCATGGCCGCTTAGGTGGGATATTCCACATGCGAGAATTCCAGAGAAGGCGCTGGAGACCATTCCGATAATCAATGGCGCCGCGTTGCGTTTCTGAAGATCGTACCGAGGATACCAGACCATGAGAAGGTACAAACATGCCGGAAAGAAGCCAGCTTCGCACGCTCCGAGTACACAGCGTAACGCAATCATATCCTCATACTTCCTCACGAACCCACCAGCGATCGTCGTCAAAGCCCAGAGCAGCGTTGTACTAGCGAAGAACTTCTTTGGTCCAATCTTTCTCAGCAGGATCGTAGACGGGAACTGAAGAACAACATAAGGCCCAAAGAATACGGCGTTGATCGTCGTGTATTGTGTCCCAGTAAGACTGAGATCTGCTCCCATACCAGTGATCATGGCTAGACCGATTTGCACTCTGTCGATGAGGGAGCAGGTGTACATGAGGCTGAGCAGAAGTACGACGCGAACATCGATGCGTCGGATGATGCTTTTCTGTTCTTGCTCGGTGAATGAGGGACATCAGAGGCTTGCGCTGGGTGAGATTTCTTCTTGTGCTGTTTGGAAGACATGGCTCTTCTCGTCTTCGAGAATGGCCTTGCTGTCGGGTTGGCTGTCGCCGCGCTTTATCGAAGTTGAGAGATCGCTCGTGTGAGTGGAGAAGGATGTCATATTCGGCAATCGTCACAAGAACTGAACACAAAAAGGCAAGTATCCAGACGGAGAAATTGCGACTGTCTTCACAAAAGCACAGGGACCTTCAAAGATCTAAAACATGGCCGCGCTTTGTACAGTACAGTACGTGCGAATGCGCCTCACAGAATCACGGTTCAATTGGGTAGGGCGGACAGGCCGGATAGATCGAAACTTCGTCCTTTGCGATCGGATCCATGGAAAGTGTCCCTGGTAACGGGAACCTTTTTGTAAGGTGGTCCTGGCTTCGACCGACTGGGACTCAGAGTAGCCACAGAGATGAGTTTCTTGGCTTGATGCGTTGTGACTAACCGCATTCGATCGTCCCGAACCTGTCACGGTCGTATTACTCATCTTTCTTGGACGAGATTCAGCATTTGACTGGATCGGTTTATAGATTGATCGTACGCTTCTCAGGACGCTTCGATGTGGTTTCCCGATGTTAGGTCTTGGAGCCAGTCATTCTCTAATAACTGTCTTCCTTGGGCTCAAAGTCGTAAATAGAAACTGCGATCATGTTGGTGTTGAGTGTGATCGAGTTGCATGTCAAGGAAATAGAGATGTGACTTGCGGACAGTTTGTTTTAGAGTTCAAGCTGATCCTGGTGTGCCGACAACCCAAAAGTGCTTTTGGGGACGTGCCGTGTGATCCACGGGGTACGGCACGCCTGTGGGTGATCTTTCCTCGCTGTCATCAAGCTGGGGAAGATTGCTGTTGAAGGATCAATAGAGAAAGAGGGTGGCGCCATTGTACAAGCTTGATCTCACGTTGGTTGTCGTACAGCTCGCGTTCACACACAAGCACTTGGGCACCGAATGGAGAATGTCGGGAATAATATCATTCATGCTGTACGCTCACGCTCGTACGCTGTACACCGATAAGCTAGTAGCAAACGCGATGCAGTATGTAGCCATGCCTCCTTGCACTCGTTGGGTATCCACACTTTACAAACGGCCCATTGACGTCGCACAGCTGCAGTGACGGCTCCGTGACTCTTGCTTCGAAACGTAGACCTTACTTATGCCTCCATAGCGCTGTCTTCATCGCTATCACTCGGAATATCCATGACGTCCTTCTTCTTGCTGGCAGTCCTTGCCGAGGACCGACCTCCTCGGGCTGGTATCTCCTTCGTGGCTGTCGCTTTCTTTTGCGTTGCCTTCTTTGACTCGCGCGCTTTCGGGGTGCTGTCCTTCGTTTTGGCTGTCGGCTTCTTGCCATTGGTCTTTGCTGCTGGCTTGGCGACCACGACTTCCTCGCCCCCTTCCTCGCCCCCGTCTTCTTCTTCCTCGTCATCTTCGTGCTCGCGGCTGTCCTCGGCGTGGCTCTTAGGACCCGTGGGGTCGCTGGTGGGCGGGGTAGATGACCCAACATTTTCTTTGTTTCCCTCTTCATCTGAGCTCTCATCCTCGTAACGCCAGGAAGCCACGTTATCCGGATCATCATCTTCGCTATCACTGATGTCGGCGTAGCTCTGCGCATTCGAGACTCGTGTGCTCTTGCGCATTGCGGAGGAGGGTACGGCATCACTTGCTCTCTTCTTCGGCGTCTTTGCTGGCTTTGGGGCTTTCGGTGCCTTTGGAACTTTCTTCTTGCGCACAGCCTTCTCGTCGCCATTGGATGCTCGGATCTTCTTCGCTGGTCGCTTCGAGTCGCCATCGACGTGCTTCCTCTTCTTGGGCCGTAGTCGATCTCGAACCAAGTCATCCATCTGCTCGTCAATCTCAGCTGGCAAGAAACGCTTGTGAGAGACTTCGTCCGCAAAGTCCTGATCACGGATCTGTCGGTATGCGCTACTGGGCATCGCCGGCTTGCTGGGCTTCAGCTGAAGTGACCAGCCCTTGGCACTTTCGTATGCACGCATGATAGCCTCTGCGAGATCAGCCATAGTCCAGAGTAGCTCGCTCTTCTCAGGCTCGATAGCGTCTTGGAAGCTCCTGGCGCGCTGGGCATAAGCGTAGATGTCTGAGAGGTTCTGCTCAGTCGCCACAGCCTTGAGATAGAAGAGAATGTACTCAATGAAGTCGGAGATGTCCTTTTCAGCAAGCGAGAAGTCTTGGTGATGTGCCAACAGACTCATGAAGTACGGGAACACATTTTCCAGTACTGGCACTTCCTCCTTTGCATAGAAAGCAGCACGGGCTTTGAGAAACGTTGCAGTAGATTCTCTTACAGCCTTCGTCGGCTCGAATGCGTACAAGAACATCAAGCTGAAGAAGCGATGATGAAGTGGTTTCTGCATGCCCGTGTACTTCTTCAGCGTGGTAACAAATCCTTTGCGAACTTCGGGAAGGGGATCTTGTGCAATTCTCGTCAGCCGATTGAAGTCTCGAGCAGCAAAGATCTTGTTGATATGCTTGTTGCAGCAGAGTTTGAGTATCAGCTTTCCTGCACTCAGCCGCATATGTGCTTTGTGGTTCTCCGGAGAAGATTCGCCCGCCAGCTCACCATCACGTTCGATGATTGTGTTCAGTACTTTGAAGGTCCTCAGGACAGCGTCTTGTAGCTCTTTGTCGAGTGAAGTGTTATCTAAATCGGGAAGCTGACCTCTGATATCGTTGACCACGGCCTTGAGGGCCCAGAGCTTGACGTTCAAATCAGAGTCGATATCAGCCGTCCACGATGTGTCAGTATCCTCTGCTGCATGTCGATTGCGAAGCGCACCCGTAAGAATCTCGTGGATGGCGTCTGCACGGTCTTCTGTCTGCACATAGGCTAGCAGCTGCAGCTGACTGATCGCAGCAAGCTTGGTAGCGGCAGTCTCGTGGCTGGATTCGAAATTCTTCAGGCAGTGCTTCAAGATGTCGTTAACATACATGTCCTTCTTATCGGCCGCCGCAACAATCACTGTGACAGCATGCTTCGCAACCGATGGAGGGGAACCAAATTTCGCAAACTTCGCCATGGCCTGGAAGAAATCTCGGTCCTTTGGCATCTTCTCGGGAAACTGCCTTGAGAACCCGGCGCATGCCTTGAGCGTGTCTACTGCATTAATATCGTTGGGCAACGTCGCAGAAGGGGCTTGGTTCCTGAGAGTTTCGCACAATTCCTTGATGTGCACCTCAAACACCAGTGGCGCCTGAGTAGAAATATGCTTCAACACCTCATGCGCCGCGCTGCCCAGTCCATCGTCATCTGTGCGAGAGATTGAGACGATCGCAGGCACATGGCTTCTATTGTAGACCAGAACAGCAGTGGAACGCAGAAGTGGCTCTATAGTCTCTGCCGCGCTGGCAATGTTAGGCGATGCACCCTCAAGTCGCTTGAGAACCTCCGCTATTGCGTTGCGGCTCTTCTTGTAGTCGCTCTCAGCACTGATGGCCATTCTGACCAGTGCGAAGTTCCGACGATCGTGATGGCCTAAAAAAGCGGTAAGGTGGTTTTTTGCTGCGACTTTATCCGGGAATCTGTCCGCAAGAGCTGCAACGAATTTTTGTAGCTTCTGGGCATCCTCTTTGTTGCTCTTGATATCGCCGCCCAGCTTCTCACTGAGATCTAGGATGATAGAAACATATTTTGCTTGTGATACCTGGAGCCCTTGCATGCCGAAGAAAGCTTTCTTGGCCTTTTCGTCGAGATCGCGGATCAAAGCCAGTATCCGCTCGCTGCGGATACGATCAGGGTCTAGGCCTCTTGCCTGGCTGTTTTGACTGTCGGGCAATCGCTGAGAGTCTCCATTGCCACTCGATTTGGTCTTGATAGGAGGGTAGCTGATCGGCAGCAAAGAGTCGAAGATGGCTTTCGAGATGAGCGCGTTCAAGATCGGCTGGTTAATGTACACGGCATTGAGGATGTTGCTGGGTATGGGGCCGAACAAAGTTCGGGCTCGTTCATTACCTTCGATGATCGCCCCTGAAGCGACTCCCCAAAGCTTGCCCAGGAGTTCGAGGGCAGTCGTGGAGACGTGAGGCTTCGGGTCTTTGATACGCGCAGTCAATTGAAAGAGCACTGAACCTTCCTGGCCGGCACCCCCATGGCTGCCGAGCTTCTGCACGATTGATTGATAGTCAAACGTGGACACTGCAGTGACGGCCGCAAGGCGGACCTTCTCGTCGTTGTCAGTCAGCAAGTCCGCGAATAACCGTAGGAGCTGTGTTTCCTGATCTGAATCCAAGCCCTTGCCACCTGCCGAAGTCAGGATTATTCGTGCGCACGCGGTCACCCACGCGGCTCTGACCTGCCCAGATTTGTCGCGATGACGATCGACAAACGTTTGATAGGTGGTCGGATAGGTTGATGAGAATGCCTGCGGCGCTGCCGGGATCAGAACGACGTTCTGTTGCGCTGGCGGAGAGTAATCAGCCAAGCTTTGCGACGGATATGCTGCAGGATCGAGCGCCGCAGGCGGCGGAGGTCCGGCCGCGCCAATGCCAGCAATCATGTCGCCAACCCCAGCGACTCCCATGAGACGCAACGAGGTATTTTCCGTATTGAGTTCGCTCTCGATCTGCGCCAAAACGTTTCGGATGACTCCAGGACATGCCCTCCACAGCTCTCGCAGTAAGCGATGTGCCTTCTCAGCCTCTTGGAGATCGTCCGCTGACGGCGCAACCAAGGCAGCATCTGACTCGTCGTCGCTCTCATCATGTGTTCGCTTCTTGCCTTTTGATTTCGCCGGCTTCGTCTCCGCTGCTGCGTCGTTCGCGTCGATCAAGACGGCCTGGAACCACTGGCCAATGTGTCGGATCATCTTCTCCTCACACGTATTGCAAATAGACCTGGCCATATTGTATGCAGGAGATACCTCCTTGAGCACCTCTGAGAAGCGTGTTTCGCCTTTCTTTGTAACAGCGTGAGGGTCTGCTCGTAGGAATTGAGCGAGAATGACCTCGATGATCTCGAGAGGAACAGTCTGAGCCTCGTCCACCAGGGCGCAAAGTAGACTCGTGAAGTTGAACTCAACATTCTTCGACAGCAGCTCTTTGTGGCCACCGGGGACGTTGAGGGCCAGCACATCGAAGCAGTGAGTGAACAGGATTTTCTGCATCTGGTCTGCGCCTGGCAGGTCCTGTACCAGAACTATACTCTTCACCGTCGCTAGAGACGTGATGATGGCCAGGTGCTGCGCATTGTATGTATGAGAGGGATCCGCGATAGCAGGGACGACTGTTGAAATTACGAAATTGAAGATTTGCTTCAACTGACTTGCTTTATAGGGTGCGTCCGGAGCCAGCAGCCTGAACATTTCCACGATGCATTGGAGAGTGTAGACCTGAACGCCATAATCTTTGTGGCCGAGAAGCAGCGGACTCGACAATTCTTTCGCCTTCGGTTCCAGTGACGCTCGCGCGCAATCGCCTTGTTCCAGATGTCGGAGCTCCGTGGCCAATGCCTTGAGTCGCTGTAACAGAGTCGCAACGGCAATGGGCTTGCCAGCTTTCCAAGTCAGCGGCTCATCGTTCTGTAGCGCATCACCGCCATCCTCTTCCTCTTCTTCATCCTCATCGACATCCATCGCATCTTGTGCTTGCGGCTCCTCCTGCTCTTCCTGCTGCTCCTCGACCTCTACTTCAGCTTCGGGCTCAGGATCGGGTTGTGAGGCCCGTTTCCTTGTTGCGCGTGGCATGTCGGATATGTGGATGCGCGAACGTCTAGTCGAGCGTCGGGCGACAGTGGCGCATGCTTGAGAGGAGTCCGCGCAGAGTCTTGTAATTGGGGTGTCGAGAAGTTGATCGATGAGAAGTGAAGCTGCCGGTCGAAGCGCGTCAAGTCGCGTGTCTCACGGAACAGGTGGGTCCTCACGGACAGCTTCCCCAGGGTCCACCACGAAGGTTCCATCTACTTCACTTTGCACCACACCTCACGGCATTGTATCGAATTGCGACCGCATGACTTTCAGATAATGTAAATAAAGACATTTGACGGCAAGTCCGACTATCGTAAATTTGCACAACAGAAGCTATCAACGAATGTTCCCTTTCGTCGCTTGATGCCAACTCCCGAACACCACGCTGATGATAAACGACGATTTCCAAATTCTCATTCTCAATGTAGGAAAGGAATTTGAGCGGCCGTCCAGGGCCCAGCGACCAGATCCCTCTGGTGTACAGTGATGTCGTCGCCCTCTTTTTGATAGAACACCACAATGTCACTCCCGCCAGATGCGTTTGGCAACGCAGATACACTCAAGTGCGTCCCGGGAAGGCCAGGATCGCCTTGAACCTCGAAAGGTTCGCCAACAATTGAACTATTCTCTGCCGTCCACGAGATGTTGTAGCCCTTGAAGAGCAGAGAATCTGCATCTTGGGCGTACAAGTAGTTTGTGTAGCCAAGGCTCGTGGCCGGATGTACATTGTCGATTGCAATTGAAGCTGGGTATAGGTCAGTCTGGTTACACAACGAAAAGGTGCACTCTTGGCTTACATTTCGTCCATACGTTCACAGGATGGCTTGTCGTATTCGTCACATTCGTATTCGTGTCCTTCCACCAAAATTCCGCTGCGTTCTGCTCATTGACAAACATCACATATGTCACTGTCCCAGGACCCCAAGAATAACAGCCTACACCAGCGTGACCATTCTTGGAGTCCCAAGTGAACTGATGCTCCCAGGTGTCGTCGCCGTTCCGCCATCCGAGCTGCTGGAAAGTCGTAGCGTCCGATGCATACCACATGTGCATGCCCGCTTCTGCGCTGCGATTGGCACTTGGGTCCTCGTTCGGAAGTGGAGAATGAGCGTAATCACTGTCCCCATACTCGCTGCCGTACCAACAGGCCTGCATGCCGACCATGTCTGCGTCATACACCTGGAGATTCAGATTGTTGATAGGCCCGTCCGTCCATACATTGGTTGTGTTACTGTTCGATCTCTGCTTCAGAGTGTTATTCTGGTCGATGTAGAACACGTGCCAGGTGCTAGCATTGTTAAGCACGTACGACACGGCAGACAGAGGAGTGCTGTTCTTCGCGTCCTGCGCAACAACTGCTGAAAAGTCCCCGCCTTTCCAGCTGCCATCATTGGCAAGTTGTTTGAACCGGATGTCGCCATTGTAGTGTTGGTAGTACATGACGAGAGTCCCTTGAGTGCCTTCTTGTAGCTCCCGAGAAAAGGATTGAGAAGCTAAGGCAATACCAGACCCATTGAAAGCACCTTCGCTCGAGTAGTATTCGGGATCTATCGCGCCACCGATCAAAAATGTTGCGTTGACGTCTGGACTTCGTGAAGAATCATCATCTTCATCGTCTTGATTCAACCCGACGCCAAGCCCCACGCCCAGCGCTATCCCTAGTATTATGATGGCAGCAAGAATCAACCAGAATAATATTGCCGGAATGCCGCAGATGCGTCTCCTTTGAGGTCGTATGGTATTGTCTGCCTGTTGGGGGAAAGCTTCTGGCGCGATGGGAGGTACGACCACTTCTTTCTCACTCTCGTCATTTTTGTTACGGTAAGTCTCCGCCATAGGCATGTCATCTAGCTCGCTGGGAGAATATGGTCGGTCTTTTTTCGATAGCCTGCCATCGACGAGTGTGCCTGCATCCGAGCCATAGCGAGGAACACCGTTGTCTTGTGCGTCGAAGTTTTGATACTGTTGGTATGGTGGGGAATCATGGCTGCTCGACCACCGTCAGTATTTCTGTACCTGTATATTCGAGCACAGCTCCACGCAAGACTGTATCGCCATGCGACGTGAGAAATGGTGCTCTCGCTTACATGTGCTCAGTGAAGCGCGGCGTGGTAGCCTCTGACACAGAAAACCTTGGCGGTGGACTGTGCGGCGAAGGTGGAGTCTCGATATCCATGGCGGTTTTGAGGTCTCTCATGCAGCTTAACAGGTCTGGCGATGAGTTCTACGATGTCCAGCATCCAAGAGCGCAAGCGATTTGACACAGGTGGAGGAGGCACACGAAGAAAGAGAAGAGAACGCACTCGCGTGTCCCGGTCGAGTGCTGGGCTGACAAGTGCTACTTACTTGCGGTGCAGCTGCAAAGTAAGATCTGGCTTGCTCACGTACCAAACACCATGTAAATGTGGTACCCAGAGGCACAAAGTCCGATCAGGCCAGCAGAGCTCAGGATCTCGTGTCAGCGAGGGTTGTAGCGAATGGGAGTGTGCGCTCAAGCTGCAAGGTTGTGCTGCGATGATGTGGTGGACCATCCCGCACGGCTTGAGCTGAACCTTCGGTCGGGATGGAGGTGGTATTTCTTTGTTTGGTTCATCAGCCACTCTCTGGCCTGTGGATGCGAAGTGCGCCATCGTCCTTGGAGCCTTCATCGAACGTCGCACACGTTCTTGCGGGAGGACATCTTGTCTTATGCTGTTGAAGGATTGCCCGTGTCGTTTATAGAAGCAGCGTGAGAATAGAGTGTGACCAGCTCAAGGACTGCGTTTTCCGACCGATTGAGCCGGACTTGCTGCATCTGCGAACGCTGTGTCGCGTTCGCTTCTTCATATTGCGATGCGGAGACCTGATTCCAGAAGCCTGACATGCATCTTTGGTTGAAGTTGTCACTGCGGTGCTTACCACGCACTTGGCCGCGACTCTTTATCTTGGGGAGCGAAGCAAGCGAGCCCCGAGTGGTACACCAGATCTGCACAACACAGCGGCTGAGCCGAGTCTGCCTTGCATATATTGTCGAAAGCTGTCTGCCGATCGCTTAGGCTCCGAACGCTGCTGATGACAGCTGCATTTCCACGCCGTCACGGCCTCCGTTGTGCCGGCGATTTGGTGACAAAAGCGATGCTGTCTCGATGAGGCGAAGTTGGCGAGAGTTGGAAACAGACTTCTTCAGGAGCTGGGGTTGGCTTGCCGGCACGTGCGAGCTCGCCTGTGTTTCTGTTCCTAGCCTAGCTGCGCCTGCGAACTTTCCCGTCCTTCGATCTCACAACAACATGTCGACCATAAGCAATGCGAAGGGTTGTCGTGACTGGCCTGGGAGCTGTCACTCCGCTCGCAGCCGGCGTACGGCCGACGTGGCAGCGTCTGCTCAAGTCGCACAGCGGAATTGTTTCAACTGCTTCGAGAGGACCGCAGTTTGAAGCTCTCCCAAGTCGCGTCGCGGGACTCGTGCCTCAGGGCAGTCGCGACGATGGCCGATGGCAGGCCAAAGACTGGCTGACCACGAGCGAAGAGCGAAAAATGGCTGTGTTCGCTCAGTATGCTGTTGCAGCAGCTCAAGAAGCCCTGGATGACGCGGCCTGGCATCCTACTCAGCAAGAAGACCTCGAAGCGACTGGTGTGGCCATTGGATCTGGCATTGGCAACCTCGACGAGGCATACAATACATCAGTCGCCTTTCATGAGTCTGGATATCGCAAGGTCTCGCCGCTCTTCGTGCCAAGGCTGCTCATCAACCTCGCTGCCGGGCACGTCTCTATGAAGCACGGCTTTATGGGACCCAACCATGCGGCAACAACTGCGTGCACAACAGGAATACATGCCATTGGTGACGCATCCCGCCTCATTGCGTTTGGAGATGCAGATGTGATGGTCGCTGGAGGTGCCGAATCTTGCATCCATCCTCTTGCCATCGCCGGCTTTGCACGCGCACGTAGTCTAGCCACGGACTGGAATGACAACCCATCTGCTGCATCACGCCCTTTCGATAGTTCAAGAGCCGGTTTTGTGATTGGCGAGGGCGCTGGGGTGGTCATCTTAGAGGCATGAGGTCTGGGCAATCACCACCTTTGGAAATGGACTAACTTTCTTGACAGGAACTCGAACATGCCAAGGCACGAGGCGCGAATATATACGCTGAAATCCGTGGCTACGGCCTTTCAGCAGATGCACACCACATGACGGCACCTGAGCAAGAGGGCAATGGGGCGGTCTTGGCGATGAAACAAGCCTTGAAGCACGCCCAGCTCAAGCCTAGCAAGATCGACTATGTGAACGCACATGCAACATCTACCAAGCTCGGCGATGCTGCTGAAAACAATGCTATCAAGCGTCTGTTGCTGGGCGAAGAGGGACGAGCGTCTGCTGCTCAAGTCAATGTCTCCAGCACAAAAGGTGCAATTGGCCATCTTCTTGGCGCAGCTGGTGCAGTCGAAGCCATCTTCACCGTACTTGCATGCCATGAGGTAGGCGAGATCTGACAGCGTATGAGGAGCCGCTTATTGACTAAGAGACTTAGAACGTTCTGCCACCTACACTAAATCTCGAAAACCCTGGCGATCCGGCTTCCGACTTCAATTGCAACTATGTTCCCCACACTCCACAGCAGATCACTGTCAACGCAGCACTCACGAACAGCTTTGGCTTCGGGGGCACAAACGCAAGCATCTGTGTATCGAAATACAAGTGATGTGATGGTCTCGACTCGGATTTGCTGGCTTTGCTAATGGTCCACTGTCAAAGCTACCCCGCCCATCCCACGTTATTGGTGGGATATGAGGCGTTATCTGTAGACCTGCACAACAGAAGAGACTTTCGCTTCAGTTCAGTGCCAGCGGCTGTTGCGGCCACCTACTGCACTATTGCTAAAGATCAGCGCCTCGTGCCACCACCGCGATGGAAACACAAAGTCTGCTCCCACCTCGCAGCCCAGCCGCAGGGTGCATTGCAACCACCAACGAATTCGACATGGAGCGGAAACCCATATTGGAGAAGCTCAGAAGTCAAGCGGAGCACTACCATGATCAAATACCCTGGATACGGAAGCTTCCAGCCAACGCTGTAGGCATAATCCTCCTACTGGTTGTCGTTCAGGTCGTGGTCTGGGTGGCTGTAGGAATTGTACTACACTTCCACACAGCACTCATCTCAACTGCCGTACTATCCTATACCCTCGGCCTCCGCCATGCCCTCGACGCCGACCACATCTCCGCCATCGACCTTATGACCCGCCGCCTCGTAGCCTCAGGTCAGAAACCAGTAACAGTCGGCACATACTTCTCCCTCGGACACAGCACCATCGTCATCATAACCAGCGTCGTCGTGGCAGCCAGCAGCGCAGCAATCCAAAAACGCTTCGATGGCTTCAGTACCGTAGGCTCCATCATCGGCTCCTCCGTCTCCGCCGCTTTCCTCATAATCCTCGGAACAATGAACTGCTGGATCCTCTACAAACTCTACCAACAACTCCAACGAGCCATCGCCTCCCCCATCGGCCAGGAATCCCTTGATTTCAGCTTCGAAGGCGGCGGCTGTATGACGATGCTTTTTCGCCGGACTTTCAAACTCGTCGATCGTCCTTGGAAAATGTACCCGTTGGGAGTGCTCTTCGGTCTTGGCTTTGATACTTCTTCGGAGATCGCCCTCCTCGGAATCAGCAGTATCCAAGCCGCGCAAGGGACATCCATCTGGTTAATTCTCATCTTTCCGATCCTTTTCACGTCTGGAATGTGTCTGCTTGATACCTTCGACGGAGCGGCCATGATGTCTTTGTACACTTCTGCTCGACTCGCCAAAGACGCAATTGCGGTTTTATACTACCAATGCGTTCTGACAGCCATTACAGTCGCTGTCGCGATTAGTATCGGTGTCATTCAACTTCTCACCATGATCCACAATGTCCGACCGGATTTCGAAGGACCTTTTTGGGATGGAGTTGATGTGGCGGGTGAGCATTATGATATTATCGGTGGAGGGATTTGTGGAAGTTTCGTTGTTTTTGGGTTGCTGTCTGTTCTGTTATACAAGCCTTGGAGACGGAGTGTGGATAGGAAACGGTTGGCTACGGTGAATGCCGATTGCGGCGATGGCGAACAGCAGTCTCAGATTTTGGATGATGGTAATGTGGAGAATGAGAATGGGTGGCGTGATGACACGGGGAAGAGCGATGGTGTGAGATTGGCTGTGCAGCCTGTTGGTGAGAGTTCGAGAAGTTAGGTGCGATGCACAAGACCCAAATCATGGTATGGCTCGGCATTCGACCCATCTTTCTTGGTTTCCGAATGTGGTAATTGCTACTCCAGTGCACGTGGTCATGGATCGACTAGGCGAAGATGGCACTAACTATGTAAGTCAGATCAGGGTCTTCGGCTTCTGGGGATCATTCAATGAGAGCGTGCTGCGTACTGCATTATGGCACTGTGAGTGACAGAGACGAGGGACGTAGACACGGAAAAACAATTGAAGACAACATATTAGCCTCGGCGGCAATATATTCGAATGATGTACGTAAAGGAGCTGACGTCTCGAGGCCTCCCATTGAGGGCCATGGTCAGCTCAGACACCATAAAAGTAGGCTCGTTGGAGAGTCTACGGGTATCATACCCAACACAGTTATCCTCCCATTCCAGATACAGAGGGTACTAGATTTCCGCCTCTCCCGCAACGCCCTCCAAAAATCACTTTTGTTCTAGATCCGTCCCAAATTGCGCCAGTGTATCCCAACCTCCTTCGCTGAATATACAAGATCAGAAAAAGCAGTCTATCATGTATAATGTATTCCCATGTGTTCCTCCAACATGTCTCTTCCATCTTCAGTTGTGCCTAGGATTCGCCTTCATGGCATCATGGCTGAACAATTGTTTCAATGAGTGGTCTGCTCTTTCTCTCGAACATCTCCTCGAGCCGGGCGACGGTGCCTCGTAGCTGAGGGTGTTTGCTTCAGCAACTCTGAACTGCGTCAGAGTGCTAGCACTGCTCTTCAGACTGGCATCCTTCAGGAGTTGAGTGGGGCTCGTGCTTTCGATGGGATACGGTATCACCAATTCGACGCTCTTCCTGTTGGCTGTGGTCGAGAAAGGGTTGTGCCTCATGACCGGGCGAATGGAGGCCATCGATGCGACAGTGCCATAGGAGGAGCCCGGGGAGTGAGAGAGCGAGGGCAGGTTGGTGCTGCTGTCACCGCGACTACGAGCACCTGTGCTTGTCGTGGACGCACGCTTTGTTCTAGGCCGGTGTCGCTTCAGTGTCAGATGGTCGTGATGATCCGACGCCTCGCTCTCGTGGCTGATGTCCGATGAAGAGTCGTTCAGGTCGGCAATTGAGAAGTCGGAGAATGTCCTGGACATGGGGCGCAGGACAGTTGGTGATCGCTGAGGGACGATCTCGGGTATCGGTTGGTCGAAATAAGATTTCGTAGAGGACAAGGGTGGTGGTGACTGGATCGACTGTTGGATACTCTGAATCTCTTGGAGTGAGGTCGGTCGGGAGTCCCTCCGGCGGCAGCTGCGATATATGTCAGAGGCTGGATCTGTTTTGAGCTTAGGCCGTGGGTGAGCACGTACGCTTCTGAGCAATACAAGATACTCGAGTCAGGAGTGAGTATCTGCTTCTCGCAGGTGGTACTAATGACAGGTCAGCCATGTCAACCACATCAATAAATTCCAACCTACCAGAACTGCAAGAAACTCGCCATGCCCGATTCTTCGTCGTCGTCCCTCGAGTACAGGTACTCCGCTCCGGCCTTCGTGGACCCCGAACTTGTTAGTCTCTTGGGAGAGGGCTGCGGTGTGGAGTTGGAATGGGCATGACCATAACTCTTCCGTTGCGTCAACGGCGGAGGCCTTGCAGGTCGAGCATGAGGTGGCAGTAGCTTTCGGCCCTGAGAGGGCTGGCGTGCATGATGTCGTGTAGTCATTGAGACCTGGAAGCAAATGGCTCGCGGTGTCGGCTTATTCGGTCCCGCTGGGCATGCAGGCCGGGAAGGCGGACTGAATCGACTACTGGCTTGCGTGATCGATCGCGGTGCAGTCCGTGAAGGGCCCAATAATGCCAGGAAAACCCACTATCGAGCGTGAGGCGGTGCGTTGTCGATATATGCTGCAGGAAGCCTTTCTCGGCGGCAGCAGTGGTAATAATGAGGGTCGAGAAACACCTCTCCGAGTCAGCAGCACGCCAGATAGCGCGGTCCAGAGGCACACGGGTCGAGAGTGACGCTGGTTCGGGGACGATGGCTGTTGGCGGGTGATGAGTAAATCTGGGCGAGGGCAATGATCCCCGGGTGTTGCTGGTTGCTGCTGATAACGAGGGCAGATAAGGACGATTGCAGCCCAGGATTAGGATCAGCCGATGGCGTTGCTCAATGCAGACAAAGGGAGGATGCGGAAGGAGCAGCACAGCAAGAGCGCAGGAGCGAGAGATGTAGCGGCCACAAACAAAGTCAGCGCGAGGGCCATTGTCGCGGTCGGTGCCTGTAGCACGTCAATGCTGGCGACCTTGTGGGCTCATTCGCGGCCGGGACGGCGATGCGGGCGCACACCATCGCGGTGCGCAGAAACGGCATCGCACACGGTCGAAGCTTCGGTGCGGCGGTGGGTCGCCGTCTGACTGTGCGCGCGCGCGGTGGGCCCTCTCGTGCGGCCATGGTTCGTTGGCGCGCGCCTGTCGCTGCTGCTGCGAGACCCACGACGACGCGAATTGGGAGAACGCTGCGCTGCAACAACACGACCGGGAGCCTGTTTCTGCCCGGCCCGCATGGTTGGTGCGGGAGCAGCCTTCGCTTGGCGCTGCCTGTCTGCTTGCGCGTCGATCCACGCTCACCCGCCCGGAGAGGCAGGCTTTTGCTGGGCGCCGCGATGACTTGCAGCGCGTCTCCTCCAATTCTGCCTCCATGTCGTCTCCCAGCGGACCTGCTCTCCGCGGCGCCCTCGTTCAGGAGAACAGTACGACGACGCCGACGACGCCGTGACGAATTGCCCTCTCATCTCCACGACGCGCGACACCAACGTTGCTCGGACGCTCGCAGGCTCAGTACGGCCCAGCATGGCCACTGCATGTGATTAGAGGCCATCGGTGTCGCCGGCGTGCCTCCCATCATTGGCCGATCATCTCACACGTGGTTTTGCTCTGCCATAGCACAGCGGTGCCGTGCAGTGCAGCTATCTCATGCAGTGCACTACCCAATCCCAACACTGCCTGCACGCGAGGACGCCAAACGAGGCGCCCTTTCATCACCGTCTTGCCGGGAACCCGCGTGCGTGCTACTTCCTACACCAGTCCTCGCATAGCATCGGTCCACGCTCCCACGTCTAGACCACAGGATGCTGGGGGGTTCTGATACACGTCCGAGCCGAGGATTGCCCAGAGTGGATGACGGATCGTCATGGCCGACCTATGCCAACACCCTCCGAGCCTCTACAGCCTGAGGTTGTTCGAAACATCACCTTGCCTGAGGTCAAATCCTGTGCCTTCTCCCTAACACGATCTAGACCATCGCGCTCCACGTCACAAACGCGACGAACACATCATCAAACTCCCCGCGTGCATGTCAGGAGTTTCATCGAGCCTGTTGGCTGTGTCGGGATCCAAGCGTCGCCATGCATCCATTGTCCTGAGAAGCTGTCACGGAATCTCCAGCGAAACGCAACCCGAGCCGCTGGTGAGGAAACAGTGTCAACCACAGTACAGGTAGCTGCGATTGCGGAAGTCTACCGCCATTGCTGCCAATTCGCTGAACTTACAGCTCCATACCTCCACTTGCTTGCGCTACTGTCCGGCCAATTCCTATCAAGTAACCACTCAGATCCTCGATCGACTGCAGCCATTCCACGCCTTACACCGCATTGTTCGATGAATGCATCTGGCGCGCGTATCACGGTTCGCCCATCCACGAACGTGTCAAAGAACAATTCTACATCGATGAGCACTTTGGCGTCAATACTTGCGTGCGACAGGTGTTCGGGACCCCGGTCCGCCTTGCTGGGCATTGTCGAATAACGCAACAGCGGTCAGCCAGGATGCGTTGGTCAGCTGTGAGATTCATCTAACGATACTTCTTTCACAAGAGCTCTGCCAACACAATTGCGACTTTGGAGGTTCAGCCTGGGTGACAGCGCAATCTGGATTTTGGCCCGGTGCATTCTCTCACATGCACTGTCTGTATGCATGGTCCTCCCAGATCCTCGGCCCTACGAGATGAGATCGAAATGACGGATCAAAGTCATTACAGTACTCCATACAGGTGTTCATTCCGGTTGCATTCTTCTCGCCTATGCTGTCATTCATTCCAACTCGGTCTCTTTGACTCTGTTCACGCAGGAGAGCAATATGGATCGGCTGGGATCCTGCAAGGGACGGGAATTGATGCTGACATGAGCTAGCAGATGGCCTTCAGTCCTGGGAAACAACACCCGCGGAAACATGCTCAAAAGTACGTACATCGTCTACGGTCTGTCGACCAATGATGCATTTACTCATTCCGCTGGAGCCGCTACCAGGATATTTAAAAGATCACTTACCAACAGATACGGACTCGAGTGGTGATTCTTCATGGCATCTGCGACCACCTCCTGAACAATATGGCTCGCTTGTTCGACCCAGCTGCTGCTTCAATCTCTTCTGTGTCCCCTCGCTATTCCATCGCAGGCCTACTATTTCCCGGAGAAGCTTGCCTATGCTAACGATAATCATCATAACGTCGATTGACACTGCATTGCCATGCGGTCTCTTCACTAACGCCATGAATGGTTCACGATACGCACTCTGTGCGCTCTAGCGCAGCCGACCACTAGCCTCGAGTGCATGATACAATGTGTGTTGTGACTATAACGTCGTCATCTATCAACTTCCCTTCCGCATCTGACCTGACCTCTTCTCGGTGGGAGACCTGTGCTCTAGTATCTACGATTAGCTTCACATTCGACAAACCAAAAGCTGAAGCCTTATACAGTAGGCAGACTGTTCGAGAGCTGAGCTCTTCTCATGAAGTCTCCAGTGGCGGGTTTGCTATGGTCTGCGCACGCGATTACGCAGTGTGTGCGCGCGTCGAGGGAACAAGAATGAGAGTAATTCGAGGCCATATCTAACATGGAGTTCGAACACTGCGACGTCATTCTGGTGTTGCGGCGCAGCAAGTTGAGTCATCGTTGGACAACTTCGGCCCCCGATCTTGAAATCCAATGGGAATGGTCAGTACGCAGTATGGTAGGAGTCTGGCTCCCGAATGTAAAGATCGTGAGTATAACTAGAAAAGAGGTATGCGTCGGTATCATGCCCCTGCGATTGGATGCAACTTCAGATGCTCAAGGGCTCGAGCGAGTATCTCCTTGGCTGCACTCAGATTCGTCTAGCAGGGCATGTGAGTGCAGCACTAGGAAAGGACGAGTGCATGTGGACAATAAGTGGGTTCGTCAGCATTTGTTTGCAAGAGGATTGGGAGACAACTCAAGCTCCAGCGGCCATTTAGACGAGTGAAGTGTTGAACAGAGATTGATATGCTTGCAAGGAGGAAGCGTTTTTCATTGCTTGGGTATAACTACACTCTAAGCCAACCAACGCCGAGTCGGTGCTGCTGCACGGTCCT
Source organism: Cercospora berteroae (assembly GCA_002933655.1). Classification (NCBI taxonomy): domain Eukaryota; kingdom Fungi; phylum Ascomycota; class Dothideomycetes; order Mycosphaerellales; family Mycosphaerellaceae; genus Cercospora; species Cercospora berteroae. The sequence continues at coordinate 26,694 of PNEN01000537.1, read as the reverse complement.
AGCTTGATCATAAAGGCCAAGAAACTCCATTGCACTCTGCAGCGGGCGAATGATGCGAGTCTGTACCCATCGCGACAAATCCCTATACGCTGTTGCGAGTCGCTTATTTCTTCTTGTCCTTGGCTGGGCCCTTGGTCTTCGCAGTACCGCGGAATTCCTTGCTGCGGTTTTTGCGTTGCTTGCCTGTAGTGACACACAATGTCAGTTCGAGATCCTTCTCGCATGATGCTCACCAAATGACGCATCTGCCTCCGCCGAAGCGGGTATGGGTATGTGTAGTGTGGTTTTATTGACGTACGCTGCTGTCTGCTGGCCTTCTCGATCTTGGTGGCCTGGCCGTAGCGCACAAGTCTGTAGTGTGGCTCGAACTTCTTCATGGCCTCGGCGGAGTCGTAGAGGAGGGCGAAACCGGTGCTCTTGCCACCACCGAATTGGGTGCGGAAACCGAAGACGGAGACTTGGTCCTTGTTCATCTTGTAGAGACCGGCGAGCTTCTCGCGGAGCTCATCCTTGGAGACGTTTGGGCGCGATGGGTGAAGGACATCACTGTGGGAGATGCTGTTAGAATACCGGCATTGACGAGCGGAGGTGGTAGTTGGACGCACACGACCATCTGCTTGCGGCCCAGCAGTGGGTTGCGGATGAACTTGCGCGTGCGCAGAGTGACCTGGGATTCCGACATGGTGAAGGCTGTCGACTTGTCGTTGGGCGAGAGGATGTCGGGGCGTCGTGCGAGAAAAGAGCGCTTCACGAAGTTCGTCGTCGAGATTTGCCTGCAGTTCGCACACCCAATTCGCGTGTGGATTTTCGGCTGTTTCCGAGCCTTGGCGGGTCAAACCCTTCCACTTGCCTCGCCCACACCTTCACTTACTCATGTTGGTGGACGCTCTAATGTTTCGCAATCGGCCAAAGTCGCATTGACAGTACATTGTGGCAACTAAGCACTCCATCAAGGCGATCTGGAATTCTGCCCTTGGCCGGGAAACAGGCGCTGCGAATTTCCATCATGGACTCCCAACTCCTGTTGTTCAGAAGGCAGTACCTACAGCTTTTCGAGCCAGATTTCCTGGCATGGCCACCCAAACAGCTTCTGCGAGACTCTGCTATCCAAGCTTGGTTGTACAAGCACTTATTTAACAGCGACAAGAATCAGTACTTGCCTCCACCGCGATATCGATTGCGAGTCCTCAAGCCTCTGCTCGTGAGGATCGAAAAGTCTATTCAAGATCCTGAAGAAGATGTAGGTAATGAGACTTGCTTTCCATCGTTTCGTCTTGCTCGTTTCCATTCGTCCTGTTCTGATTCGTTTTTCTGCTTGGCAGGAGATTTCGGACGATCTCATGAATCATTTGGGAGAGCTTATGTCTGCAGATCTACCAGGTGAGGCCACAGCCGTGCAGCAAAAGACATATGTCACTTTCACATGTCTGCCACCAACAGCCGCCATCAAAGAGGACTACAAGGACGAGCCGACGATCACCTTGCTAGAGAGGCCCCAACTGTTGTCTGGCTCTCTGACGACAGGATTTCGAACATGGGAAGCGGCGCTTCATCTTGGCTCCTACCTCCTGCTTCCCGAGAATGAGCACCTAATCAAGGGCAAGAGCTTGCTAGAGCTGGGAGCTGGCACTGGCTTTCTGGCGATTCTAGCTGCAAAACACCTTCGAGCGAAGCATGTCACGACAACAGACGGTGATGAAGGTGTTGTGGAGGCTCTCGAGGAGAACCTCTTCCTCAATGGCCTTGGCGACGAGACGAAGGTGCTCACCAGTGTGCTAAGGTGGGGCAGAGGGTTGAAAGCCACATGGGTTGAAGAGGACTGCGAAGCATATCCTTACGATGTGATTCTGGGCGCTGATATCGTGAGTCTAGCTTTATATCTCCAAGCCCACAACGTGCTAACAGAACGTAGACATACGACAAGACTGGCATCTCAGCGCTGGTGGCCACTTTGCGGCTTCTTTTCGAGCTGAGGCCACAACTGCACATTCTCATCTCTGGTGTTGTCAGAAATTTGGACACTTTCGAAACGTTCAGACAGTCTTGCTGTAAGTTCAGAGGTCGTATTCTTGGAGTCTAATGCTGATCAAGGCACAGTGCGGAGCCATTTCGAGGTCACTGAAATTGACTTTCAGCCCAAGTCAATAGAACAGCAGACGTCTTTATTCTATCAGAAGGCGTTTCCGATCAAGATTCTGTCGATCAAGAAGCCTCAATGACATATCGTCTACGTAGATACCGCTTCACTTCAATCAATTTTCACGACGGTCTGACGAATTTGCGGTACCGTTGAATCCTGCTTGATTACAGAGAGTGTGTGGCGCGTCTCACAGTCAACCCATCCATAGACCTGGAAGTAGTTGATCTGGTTATTTTCCGGAGAACGACACTTGCTCTGAGAGAGGAAAAATGCCTCGGATCTCAACCAACCGTGTAATTGTGGGTCTGCACAGCGTAAGATGTGTAACCACGGTATGGAACATCATGATAGATCGCAGCAGAGTAGCTGACGAGCCGTTCACCCCATTGCTCTGCAAGAAGCAGTAATGCGATCTGTATATACGTTTTGAACGCAACCCTTTCTATCGATCAGATCAAATCCCCTTGCCGGGGTAGCTCAATCGGTAGAGCGTGTGGCTCTTACGGACTACGGTCCAGAAACCTCAAGGTCGTGGGTTCGAGCCCCACCTTCGGCTATTCCTATATAAGGTCCTTGACAACATAAGATCTTTTTGTTTTTTGCTGTCCTAGAACTCCCAATATGCTAGAGTAGTGATAGCAATGCAGACCATTACAGCCGCGATGGCGACTCGTTATTGCCCATCTTCGCGTACAGCTCTGCAAATCGGAGTACTATTCATGTTCTGCATATCGATCACCGTCGTATACTACGTGAACGACGCTCTCAAACGGATCCTTCTAGTCCCTGGCCAACTTTGGTTTTGCAGTGTCGGTTTCGAGCTGACACCATCGTATGCGTGGGTTCGCCGAAAGACAACCCTCTGAAGCCTATAATGACAGTGAACGACACAGCACTGCAGCATTCTGCTGCGAAGCTGGGACAGAAGCCACGACCAACGGCCCAATATTCTTCCTCGATGAGAACGAAGCTTACAGGCAAACCATGTCCCGCCTCTCAAATGACTCCAACTATCACGTTGGAGCAGAAGAACTCGAGAACATTTCCAGAATGTTTTCCACATTAGTAGCCGCCTCAGAACAACGCACTCGAGAATACATTCACGAAGCAACTGTCTCCTATCCCGACATCCCCGGGTTGACGGCCAACAATATCGGCACCGACATCATGCGTCAAGCTTTTGCAAAGATTGAAACAATCGGTCATATTTCTTACGAACAAGTCCTCTCGTCCCTCGCGGGCGCCTCCGCCGACATGCACCCCTCTCACGCAGTTCTCGCAGGACACGGTCTTGGTCTCTGTCAACCATGGACAGCCGAACAGGACTACGAGTGCGAAAGACACCAGAAGCTGCCCAAAGAAACGTATCTTCTCGAAGCTCGCTACTCACATGGTGTCGAGATCGTCCTGACGGAGGAGACTGCTAGCGTCCACCATCTTCATTCATATACATGCAGCAATTACTCGCTGGGATACAGCTCGAAGCCTTCTTCCGACGGGGATTTCGAGCAGAAGATCTATTGGGATGATGTCCGAGAATTTGTTCGAAATGCATTGCTCACGCATCCTGATTTGAGACCCAGGACGGCGATTCTGTACGGGGATAGATGCACAGATAGGGAATTCCAGGCGGTTTTGATACAAGTCTTGTACCAAGTACTCGGGGAAGAGAACCAGCCAAAATGGTTGCAGGATGGGGTGAATCCAATATTTGCTGGTGCCATGGGAGCTGCGGAGCTGTTGAAGAGGAAGACGTACAGGAAGCTTTGCTTGGATGGACAAAGGAAACTGGCTCTATAATATCAGCTAGACAGTGTGTTTCTAAACAGCAAAAGCCCAGATCACGCAAATTCTTCTGGGGCATGTATAAGTCTCAAAACTCGCTTGACACGCTTACAATGTTCGCAACTCGAGTCTGCTGGTTTTCGATGAGCACAAGCTAGGTGACAATCCCGGCCCGCTCAATTGAAGCTGACTCTTGCCAAAGGCACTGGAGGGATCATCTTCAGCTTCGCAAAGTCCTTGAAACCGTCCAATATGGCCTCTGATGAGTCGACGAATCCATGCCAACCAAGCTTTCGGCTCTTGTCCATGGAGAACAATAATGGTGCAGGGCGGCATAGCGAGCCGTCCAAGAAGCCAAAGACTCGGTCAACGTCCTTCAACTCTTGAGTCAGGCCGTGTTCCTTCACGATCTCTTTCCATGCTTCTTGCACTTCTGGCTTCTTTGCCCAGTCTACCATCCTGAACTTGCGTCTCGTCATGCCCTTTGGCCCATAACCTCTGGGGTTGAATCGACTTGGGTATTCCACATACCGGTCGCCATCCTGAGGGCCTTTGGAATCGATCCCATACCAGCCAGCTATCCTAGGCCAGGCCTTTTCCCAGGTGAAGGCACTATTGTCGCAGGTATTATACTTCTGGTTTGGAGGACCCAATAGAACCGCCCATTCTTCCTGGTAAGCATTCATCTGTGCAGCAGACATTGACGAGTGCATCTGCCATGAAGCTGCATCGCCTGGGAATTCCAGTGGTTGTCTCAGCTTCTGACACACAGTAGCGTACACAGCAAGTGGAAATGCGATGTTCATGGCAGCATCCGGGACAGCGCCCACGATGGGACCGGGCATATGCACACTCCAGCCACAGCCAGTGTCTTTCGCATATTGGAAGACCAGGTCTTCCTGTGGATAGTAGAAATTTGGCTCCAATTCCACCCGGGGATCGGTTTCTTCTTGAGGAAGTCTTGTTGGGCCTAGATGGCCGCCATAGTTCTTTGCGCCAGTCTGCAACATGAAACGTTTCGGAGTTACTCCAGCAAGCTTCAACGCTTCAAGAAAGTTACTCAGAAGCTTGGAATTCACCTCGACCAATTCTTGTGCGTTGGTCCATAATCCAGCTCCTTCCTTCGGCGTCGGTTGAATATAGCTGAAGAAAAAGACATGATCTGCCTGAACTTTGTGCGCTTGCAACACATCTGCTATGTCCTTCGACTCCTGCAGAAAATCAACTGGTATGTGTTCAGCATTGTCCGGCAAGCCCCCCGGGATCAGAGGTGGTCTGCGGCTCAGGCAAATGATCCTCTTCCATCTCTTTGGATCCTCTGATAGAACTTTGAGCATGTAATGTCCACTAATGCCATTTGCTCCGGTGACTATTGCCGTAAGTCCGACGAGCTCAGGCGGATATACGGGCAAGCCGTGGAAGATGCCTTTGGATTGGATTTGCTGCACTGACAGCATTGAAGCCAATAGCGGCCGCGTGGGTTAGTGGTGATAAGCTGTGATAAGCTGAAAGGCTTCACTTGGAAGACAAGCCATTGGTTTTGCTTCTTGCAGGAAAGCATGACGCTCCCTCTTCATGAGGGGAGCACGACAGAAGCTCTGGCAGTGGGGTTACCGATTTGTCCGCCTGCCCTAGGGTTGGATGCGAGCAATGCGACGTGGTAGGTGGCAGTGTGTGCTCGACCAGCGCACTCTGCCGCCTTAAGTTGGTCGTAGACCTGACACATTCTTTAGGCTTCGATCTTGGGTCCGTGATCATATAATCGGTTGAGACAGTTGCGTGTCCGACGTTGTTACGACCACCCGCATGCCAGAAAGAGCTGGGTCTCGGCCTTCGCTAGCCTGCGTACCCCCGAGCTGACGCCCAATGAGCATTCGACCGGTATCTTGGATGCCCGAGCCACGAATCCTTGGAGTGACTTTAGGCCGTGTCCGCATCGGCCAAACCGCAAC
>PNEN01000537.1:0-20490 GCA_002933655.1 Cercospora berteroae | reverse complement strand
GGGGGGGGGTGTTTCTCGACCTATGATTCGCTGATGATACGTATTCCGCCAGGTGGCTTGCCAATGTTCTGGGGGGGAAGCCACCGGCTTGGGTCCTAACTCCACGAGGCATCCAGGTAAGCATCATATAAGTACAGCGCCCGCGCCTTCCCTAGTCGCGCGTAGCAGTCAACCCACCAGACATCTTCGACGCAAGGCATACCATAAGGCACATAGACTGATAGTCACAACCAACCTTTACGCTGGAGCAACTACATATTCAGCTGCTATACCCCAAACGGCCACCATAATGCCTTTCTCCAAGTTCAGCAGCAGCAGACGCACGTCGTTCCCGAGCGCTAACAGTACCAACTCATCTCGCACATCTATAGACGAGACCCTATTGGCAAACACTCTGCCACTCGCACCTCGCGAAGACAACTACGCAATGTCGGAGGAGACTCGCCGGCAAAGACTGCTCGCAAAGTGCAAGAGGATCGACATGGAGCCTTGGAAGAGCGCAAAGCCTCTCTCTGCAGGACGAGAGTGAGCTGAAAAGCCACACCTACAAACAGTGCCATGCATCTCAACCATCATGGCGCGAAGGCACACGGCCGAGGAGCACAAAACAAACACAATCAAGCAGGATATGCTACAATGGAATTGCCAGCGCTGACATTCGGTGCCGCACAGAGACGGAAAGGGCGGGGAGGACACTGCGATACCAGGCACGATCGAGACCGAGCTTGCACAGCTTGACCGCTCCAAACACCAACAGCAGAGCGGCAGCACATGCAGGGTTTGAGAGCTGCTGCAACAGAGCAGTTGGGGGGATTCGAATCGGTTGGGAGATGCAGCAATGAGCTGGAAAAGTTTATGGAGGGTAGAGATCGTCTTGCCTTTTCCAAACTCGACAATCGCAATAATGTCTAATGACTACTGAAAATGGAAGTTGTGGTCACTCTTGTCTACGTGTCGCCTCTATTTTGGCCTTTCACTCACTGCTATATCCCTGTCATCGGTTTCGTGCGACGTGAGTAAGCTTTCGAGCACGCGATGATCGGCACGAAGGGCGATCTTCTCGTCTGCCACGTCTTCCAGTAGTCTTGCATGAGATCGTCGAGCAACATTATCTTGCAGATGTGTGCTCCAGTGGTGGAGATGGGCGGAATTCCAACTTTGGGCACTTTTCGTGGATCGCGGACCTTCAACCGGCTTCATTGTCTTGATGCATACCGCTGAGTCACATGTCTATAGTGTTGTAGCTCCCCTGCTCATACATGCTCCAGGCTCATGGGTCGTGCTGACTTGTCAGGTTTAAGCGCAGTTTCCTGCACGAATGGAGAGCTGTCCTTGTGACAACCTGGTTCATTAGCCTGGACCTGTCTTTGATATCGCCTGATCAAAAGCTGTTGGTGGTTTTCTGAATACAACCTGGCTGCTTTGCTTGCGCAGGCTCAGATCGGGTTTGAAAACCTGCTTTGGCTGTCAAGGTTGCAACGGCGGTTGAATTGTCGAAGAGCATTTCACCAGCAAATCTGTGAGGCAGGTGTCACCGTATCAGAGTCAAAGACAGAGCCCCGGAGGGCAACAGGCTGTCAAAGCGAAGATGCCGGAGAGGAGCGTTGGCTGCCAAAACATCCCGGAACCAACACATCGAATAGTGAACAGCACTGCGTCTGAGTATTATTACGGTGCAGCGGTCGAACTGAGTCAATCAATTTCTTGGATGCTCTGCCCGATGTACATTTCGATCCTTTCTTTATCAGAAGGCTAAGCTCGGCATGCTGCCAATCGTGCGTGTTGGCATGCTGAGTGGCCTGAAGTCGATGCTCGTCCAGCTCTCAACAGGCGAACCGGGCTGTAATGCCCCACCGTGAGTAGTCAATCGTTTTTGTACAGTTACGGGCTCCTCACACTCAATCAACTGAGGCACCTCTCGAGCCATGTGCCGTGAGCGCCTTGCCTCCCGTGCTCCTGCGATTTTAGTAATTCAGGCCGCGCGCCCTCGTGACAGCATCAACCACCCCAGAATCCGTCTGTGAGAACGGATACCCAAGCCTCGTCAGACGCACTACCCCCAAGTTGTCCATACCGTTAGTGACGACTCCACGAACTTTCATCTCCCTGAGCAGGTCTTTCTCAATCTCATTCTCTTGCTGCTTGCGAGCATAGACGATATACACTTCTTCCAGTCTGCTCGCATTGACTAACCCAATCGTGTCGAGATACTGCAAAATCTTGTCCTTATCGGAGCTATCGGTACTGATCAATCGGAAGATGAATGGGTGGCCGCCGTAAAAGATGGAGAGTGTGTCTCCGCGGACGGCGCGGCTGACGCGAGTAATTGCAGGCTGGTCGGTTGTAGCTTCATAGCACCGCAGTGGCCGTCTCCAGCGGTCGGACTGACATGTTCGAGGCCAAGGGAGAAACCCGTTGACTCGAGTGGTCCTGTCACGGGCAGGATTGACCACGATTGCCGCCGGAGCCCAGGATAGGAAATCATCCCAAGGTGCATTCATACACGCTGCGCGGTCTCTGCAGCCATGGACTTTGTGATGATGCTCGACAGTGTAGTCTCCTTCGACGGAGTGGCGGAAATGGGAGCTGACAGGTTCTTCATAGTACTTGCCACAGCCTAAGGAAGTTGGTCAGAAACACTATTTCAAGGAATTCGCGGCGAGCGCGAGGCTGCTGACCTGCAAGTTCGTAGATACTGTTGCGAAGCTCGGCTGCCAGGTCCACGAAGGACGTTGGCTTCGCGCGCAGAGGCGTCGAAGAAGCGGCTGTGTCGGCACCGTCGTTGGCTTCAGTCATAGCGATTGATGTTGGGTGACTGGTGTTCGAAGTGTGTTGGTGAATTTGGTAGAAGGAAGAAGGTGTAACGCGGAAGGTGGTTGTTTCGAAGTGCTTCAGTGCGTCACTGATGGGACGCAGCAAACAAGAGCTTTGACTCAGAAGGGAACAACCTGAGAAACCGTCAAGCAGATTCAAAGAACACTTTTCCACATCTTTCTGTACTTGTCCGTTCGGCCAGGCTGATCTCGCTCGGCTATCGCCGCCTTGAACCCGTCTTTCTGAGCGAGCTGCTGAAAGGCAACCCCGGAAGGGTTGTTTCTAGTGATACCGTCAAATACTGTAGCCAGCTTCTGCGCTTGTACCAGTTGGCCTTCCGCGAAGCCATTGATGACTTGCTTGTGCATCCAATTTTGGTCAGCTGGAACTGATGCAATTCGCTCAGTTAACGACTTCACAGCGTCGTCAAGCTCTGCCACTGGAACGGCCTTCAAGATCAACCCGATCTTTTCCGCTTCAGTACCAGATATGAGGTCGCCAGTAAACAACATCCTCTTCGCCTTCTCGACACCCAAACGTAGAGCCCACATGGCTGTCGTGGGACATCCCCAGACCCGTGCAGGCGGGTAGCCGATGCGCGCAACTTCTGCCATAACAACAAGATCACAACAGAGCGCGATGTCGCTTCCGCCAGCCACCGCAGCGCCATGGATCTTGGCTATGGTTGGCTTGTGACTCCTGAAAAGCTCCATGAAGCATTCTGTATTCTCGTGCATGCCTTGATAATCGAGGAGAGCATCGTATCCTTTACTCAGCTCTTGGCTGCCTTCCGTCGAGCCTCTGGTGGCAGATTGAGCGTACAAGTCGAGGTCATAGCCACCACAGAAACCTTGTCCTGCACCAGAAAGGACTATACAGCGCACTTTAGGATCGGCATTGGCTCTTCTTACTGCATTTCGCAGGTCCTGTGGCAATGCAGCGTTGATGGCATTGAATTGCTTTGGTCGATTCAGTGTCAGGTATGCGACTCTTCCATCTGGAGAGGTTGAATAGAGCACTGTGCTTGCCATTTTGATACTGTATGGTTCAATGTGGAAAGGGTGGGAAGGTGTCAGCTACTATTGAATGTGTCTTGCTGCTGCTGCTGTGGACGATGAGTGGTAGTTCTTTCTGTATAAACGGCATACCATCTGATCTGTGAAGACACTCCGCACTATGTATGCAATGTGGTGATGTCTCCCAATGTCCGAGGTGGCCTGCAGTGGTGTGTCGTGACATCCAAGATCCGAGGTAGTCTCGATCACAAAGCGTTCGGGCTGCTCTCGACACCACTTCACGGCAGCACTGTACAACGAGTTCCCACTTCTCCTGTGCGATCTCTACGCATCTAGCGCGCTTTGGTGCTTGTTTGACTCTGGAGCATCGTGTGGTGTTCTAAGTAGCATGAGCAAGGCGGGGCTTGAGAAGGAAGCGACTTAGCATGTGAGTTGTGAGGTGGTGTCGAGCGTTTTGCACATGATAATTGCGGCGTGAACCTGAGGCATCAATTCGCGTGTAACAACTTCATCAAAGCCTCCTCCTTCCGTTCTCATTCGGACTCAACTCGTGAAGGAGAGTCCACGTACAACTTTCGAGGACTCTGTTTCCGTGCCGGGCTGAACTTCAAAGTCAAGACATTTGTCCATTTTCGCCCGGGCGCCTTGGATCTCATTGACCGTGAGGAACAGGACTCCTTGGCGGTTCTCTCGCTCTTGCATGGTTCGCCTCAACCCTCCAAATTGTGGCACGAACGCGTCCCGGATACAGTCATTCAGACCAAATCTGGCACTTCTGTTCGGCCATCTCGTATTCACCCCGAAGTGGACAAAATGCCATCTATACTATCAGCCGGCTCCCCCTAGCCTACGATAGTCCATTCTGCTCTGGCAGCACAGCAGCAGACCTTAAGCCAAAAATGGTTCGTGCAGATGTTCCCCCGATCTACCAGATGTCGTGTGCCACCTTAGCTCCGCTATAAGAAGAACCACTAGACTCCTCGCACGAACTTCGGTCTGGATTTAGGCATGCACAGCCACACCGAAGTACGAGACTCCTGACTATGACGATCTTTGGAGTCCACTATGTCGTTTCTCTGCGACGTGCTGGTCTCGTATGCCGGCGAAACCGACAACAGGGCACCGGCAAGGCTTCCGAAGTCATGAGCCGTGCAAGAGGCAAACGCGCTCCGTTGTGCTACGCGGATCTAGTGAGTTGTAGCACCATAAAGCCCTTGTCAATACCGACTTGCCACTGGTAGGAGATTCTCGTTTGGGCTCCGTATATGATTAACTTGAACCTTCGATACGCAGCTGAGACATTTCCATCCATTCACAATCTCATCAATGTACAGCAAAGGCAGTTCCAGACATTTTGACAAAGCATCACAACAAGGACACAATACTGCAAGCACTGGACACTGAGACAGCATTATTTCGACAAGAGGAGGGAGAATACATATATTGCTGCTCTTTCTCTCCAATCAACTCGCCATTTCACAATCAAAATGGGCATCCGACAACGCACTGCTACAATGACACGAATTCACAACGCACAAGCCTCGTTTCGCCGAAGCATTACAACAACAGAGACCAAATATCTTGACCTTGGATTGGAATACCACGCTCTTCCGCTTGAACTTCGGAGGATTTGCGAACGGCCACAAGTCGACTGCGCTGCAGCATTCACAATAAACGATTCTATGCCAGCAAACGACTGTATCGGGTATCTGGAGGATCTCGAACAGCTTTGCCTCGCCACTTCACACCACCTTCAGGAAGTTGATCCAGACGCCGCAGAGACGACTTTGTGTACCGGTCTGGAAATACTGGAAGCAATGAACGATCAGTTAGTGGCCCTCGAGATTTCTGTGAACAAGCTGCACAGAAAATTCAGCGACAGGGTCGATGATGAGGTGGAATTTGAGGAGGGAATTGAGTATCGATTGGCGCTTCGGCCAGAGCAAGGGGGCGAGAAGTTCGAGATGTTGCGGGACTGGACGATGGCGTTGCCTCAGGTGCGTCGCTGGCTGCGAAATGGAAAGGTGCGAAGTGAGGAGGAAGCGATGTTGCTCATAGCAAGCGCTGGATGCCAAGTGAGCTCACCGTCTGACGACGAGGATTCCAGGCTGCAGTCGAGTGAGGATGACGGAAAACGCGGCGAACCCCTGAAGCGGAAGCGGAGACGCGCAAAGGGTGAACGCGTCTGAGATACCATGAACGACAGTCTCTTTGCTGCATTAGCGTTGCTGTATTTTAGCGAGTGTGCGAAGCCATTCTTTATCCTTGAGCACATCTCTCGTTCGTTTCGTGATTTCAATGCGGCTTGCCATGAACAAGACCTGGCTTGGACATGCGCTGCGTATCGCAAAGGGGAAAACAACATGCTGCTACCCGCACGCAAGCACCGTTGCCTGCCAGCACCACGTGAATGCCTTCACTTACCCGTGACGTGCGGCCCGTGCCTTCTTGCAGCAGCAGCAATACGTGCAGGTTATTGTCTCAGGCGTATGTGTCACAATGACACCAGCCACCTGTTGTCAACACCAGCGTGACCTTAAAGCTGCGGCATATCAGCATTGGCATCGAGCTGTTTGCGACTCCAACCACAACAACATTGACCGAACCTCAGCGCGACCCAAGAAGAAGGTTCAGACGAAGCACATTGAGCCAATCGTCACAACTCGCATTCAATTCAACCCAAGAAACCGACTTCGACATGGGGGGCTCGATGGCTTCATTCCACGATCCATTCTTCGAGCCAGCATCGCTCAGCAAAGCTCAGCTCGAGGGTGTTCTCCAATCGTTCTCGGAGGTCGTTGCGGAAATCGCCAAATACTGTAAGCAGCGTGATCGCAATCGTGTCAAAGATATTAAAGATTCCAGCTAACCTTCTGTTAGACAAGGAACTTGGCGAAGCCTACCACGAGCTGCCACTCCACGTGCGTTTCCACGCCCTGGTTCCGAAGCACTGGCGCGATTACTGTGTCGATGCCTTCATCTCTTCCGACACGTGTGAGCTGCCTGATATGATTCAGCTCATCAACATGCTCAAAGAGGCCTTCGCGCGCGCTCGTGCAGCAATTCTGTGTGAAGAGTACGGACTTGCCATATCACGCCTCAACATCGCGGCACACCTCATCATCGAAGCCGAGGATCGTGCAGTGAAGCTGACTTATGCTTTGGAGTGTTACGAAGCTTTGGAGGAGGAATTGAGGAACCTGGCTGCGGCAGAGGCGTACGCTATGTTGTGTCGTCAGGCGGTGATGGGCACGGACATTCCGCGAGCTCTCTCCAAGGTCGTATGGCGGCAGTCCTTGCCACAGAGCCTACAGGGTAAGTGACAGAAGGGGGTACCTACGAGACCAGGAAATGGCTAACATCAATGCAGAAGTGGAGGATGCAGCCCCTGGCTATGACAGCGGTTACAACTCTGGCCGCAGCTCAATCGTTCCTGAGTCGCAGTGAAGTCAAGGCGAATGTCCTTCGATATCGAGGAGACACGACAGATAGCCTGCCGAAGTGCCGTTTGACAGCTGAGCTTCAGCACACAGCATTCTGCCGACGTTGATAAGCCAGTCTTGAATGAAACTTGAAATCGAGATTCGTTCCTCATGCGCATAGTTTCTGTCCGCGCAGCCACAGTCGTAGTCAGATTCGGTCGCAAGTTTTGTAGTGCCTTGTGTAAGCCTGTACGCCCAGGGTGATGTCAAGATCCGATCGTGTGAAGCAGAGGTCAGCATTGCCTGCCCGAGTCACTGTTCTAGCATTCAGCCACACCTTTATGCCGCGGCACGGCATGAAATCTGGATCGTGGGGTGCTGCTAGCTATTGCTGTAGATGTGCTCGTGTCCAGAAGCTCCGGTGTAGCCTGTGAGTCCATCGCAGAGTGACCATCATATTTGAGTGTCTGGTTCGATGGTAGCAAACAAGAGGGAGCGTTGAGCGCGGGTAGATGGTAATGGAAGGGGGAATTTGGCGTGCATCCGCGCTAGTAGGATCTAAGTTCCGAGGACGGGACGAGGAGGATTGCTTCTTGCTTCAACGGACATCATCATCTATACCTTGCAAATTATACTGCTGAACGACCGAGTCCTTCTCGTATAGCATTGTACGCACCTCGCCCGCCCGCTCGAGTCCACAACCGGCCTTCGAAATTCCGACGCCGTCCAACTGCTGAGTCACCCTCGAGCACCTTTTCAACCCTGCAGCTGCTTGTGCGCGATAGAGGAGGGGCCTTTGATTTGCATTTGGATCGGGATACTGGAAGTGAAGAGCAGGCAGATGGAATATGGCTACGACTGCCGGTAAGTGCGGCATACTGGAGCACGCCCAGACATCCTCCTGGCGCTACCACGATGTAAGAGGAGGAGAACAAGTGGCAAGCACCCCTCCACAGCATAGAGGTATCTTGGACCTTACACTGCTTGGAGAGCCTTTCGTAAATGGTGGGAACATTGTCTACGGAGTTCTGGTCTTGCGGATACACGCGTGGTGATGACAATGCTGCACGAGGGCTGGGTTGCGTACTCGAGGAGGCTCTGATGGGATATTCACTGACGCGGCACCCAGACTTAGCTGCGCATAGCTATCACAGATCTCTATCACTCTCGCCAGGCCGCTCCCCAGACCAGGCATCATCGATCTACCCTGATCGAGCTATCCGTCCTTTGCCTCGAAGCCGACTGCGGTCCAAGCTGTCGCCAGAACAGGTCTCTTCGCTGGTATTTCCGCCCAGTCCACCACCCATATCGCCTACCCTCAGCTTCAGCGTACAAGAGACTGGTACACCGGCACAGCAGCCCCGGTTGACGAACGGCGACGTTCATCACCACCATCACCACCACGACCACGACCACGATCACGATCATGACCATGATGAGCATGATCACGACCATCACCATCACCATCACACGGTACACCATGACCACTGCACATGCGATCATGACGGAGATAGCGGTGACGACGAGGTAGAGTTTGATCATCCCGACTACCGCTATGCTACTGCGCCGATGCCTAATGGGGGAGGACTCAAGCCCGATTCTCTTCAGCGAAGATTAGTGGAAGCCTCCCGAGCTGCCAACAAACCGCCTCCACCCGGCTCAACAGGTTCTTCAGGAGATGGATATGAGAGTTTTGAGAACACCAGCAACAAGAAGAAGCGGAAGATACCTCTGTCATCTGCCTCGAGCATGCATCAAAGCCAGTTGAGCGCGGAGCTCGCGAACATGGGCATTAGCAATTCACGCGTGGAAGCAGATGAAGAAGCCATGCATGCAACACAGCAACAGCATTATGATCCTCATGCATCGCCTTCGGCCGGCTCAGGGACAGGAATTAGTGGCGCAGGACGAGGTCGATATGGGCGGCAAGATGGCAGAAATCGACGACCTTTGGGAAGCAGTACCATGAACACGATCAATGGCTATCATTCGCGCGCTTCGCCACGCGGCAGCGATGCAAGGAACGGAGAAGGTAAATTCCGCGCATTCGATGAGACATCGTTCTTTGAACTAAGTTGGCTGACGTAACCTCAAAAACACACAGACCCCGGCGTAGAAAACACCGGCGGAATCATCTCCCAGGCCATCAAAACTGCTGCCGAACAAGGCCCGTTGACACCAGCAGCCAAGGGTCGCGAGAATGTGAGCTTGCATCCATCTGCACCTCACCACGCCATTAGCTCATCAACGCCCCAATCACAGTTCACGTTTACATGCGAGTCCGACTCTGCCACGAAAATGCTCGACCAGCAGGGCCAGTACCTCGCCGGTACGCCCACGCCGGCGAGGTCGATGCCACAGAACACGCACGGCACACAGACATCACCACCTCTGCGCGGCCAGCACCCTCCCGTCAACGCTCAGCGCCCTCCTCCACCGCCCGCAAACAATGCACCACCCGCGGCTCATCCCCAACAGCAGCAAGCACCGCCGCCCAAGCCCCGACCTCGTCGAAATCCCGCCAAAGAGTACGCGATGCAGGCAGCGCAACGCAAGAAGAATCAACAATACCAAAACTACCACCACCGCCCCAAGCCCGATGACATGTGGATATGCGAGTTCTGTGAATACGAAGACATTTACGGAGTGCCGCCATACGCGCTGATTCGTGCATACGAGATCAAGGATCGGAAGGAACGCAAAAAGGCGGAGGAGAAGCGTAGGCTGCTGGAAAAGGCAAAGATGAAGGGACGCAAGAACAAGAAGGGCGCAGGCAAGGGCGGCAAGAACAATGTCAATAACGCTTCTGCGCCTGCACCTCCTTCACACCCACAGAACTACGATCCCAACCTACCGCCGGCCGAGGACGAAGAGTACTATGATGACGAAGACTACGCCGAAGATGATTACGAACCAATTGGACCGGATGATCAATACCCGCAGGAATACCCTCCCCCAGCGCCGGCTAGCACGCCCGCGTCCATCGCAGCTGGTGGCGGCGCCAGACCCCAGCATCATGTATAGCTTACCGCGGGCATAGCGGCGCTGGCCTTGGCTGCGTTCCAACAACTACTCGCTCCCCACGACTCTCGGCTGATACAAAACACAACTCTAGCCCTGTTGCTCCTCTTCATCTACAGTTTTGGCTATGATGACTTGAGCAAGGAAAGAGTCAGTCGTCTTGGGCGGTCTGAAGTCAACGAGCGAAGGAGAGACATTGGTACAATGCTTGGATAAATGGCTGAAGCCTCAGTTGCCCGCGGAAGATCTTGTACATATGGTGAGACCAGGTCCTCTTGTTCTGAGATTTGTCGGGCGTTGGCAGGCGCGAGATTGTATTCGGTTGTTGGCTTTCTTGTATTGCGTTTCGATAAGCCGGCATTGCACACATTTCCCTGGCGTTCTATACCTCCGCTCTGCATATAAACAGAAGATTCAGACATTGAATGAGAAGGAGTGCGCATGCTGCAATGTGTCAAGAGTGTCCCATCGTGCCGTTTGCAGTGTGATCACAATCGATCTGCTCATGACTGGCGGGACTCCCCAGCAAAGCACAGCTGACCATCGTCCGAAAGGCGAAAGGTGCTGCATACATGTTTCTGGCATACGAGCACGGCACAATTTTTTTTAACCGGTTATACTAGCAGCCATACCGCAAAGGCAAAGTGGCGCTAGGGCGTTTTCCCCACTCTCGCTTTCCTGTTGCTGCTATCCGCTGGTACGTCGCTCGCCTGCCGAGGAGCTTGGCTTCAGCTGTCCCGCCCATCGTCTCTCCGCGAACAATTGCACTGGATCTTATCGAGAGAATTAACAGGGCACCCTCGCAAACCACTGTGGAGTGACATCGTGCCCGACGGGTTACACAATGGCCCGAGATCGCAGCGCGGCCACGAGAGCGCTCCAAGACATTCTTAAGACCGCGTCGACGCTTTGCGCCCACGTGCGTCTTCAGATTGGCGCCAAAGCATATCATGGCAATATCGCCCAAAAGCTAAAGCTGATACAGCACGAGCGTGATTCGCGCGGAGCTGAGTGAACTTTGTACCCTCGAAGCTCACCAAGCGATAGCGTCGAAACTTCCAAGTACGATATCCTCTTTATGCAGCCCACGCGCCATTGCGGCAGATCGTCAGCTCTTCGTAGTACTACTTAACTGCCCTTCCTTCCGCCCATCCTGGAGTCCGAACATCTTCTCGCCTCCTCGAGCAGGCACAGTATCGAGTTGGCTGAGTCCTCCTACCTTCACCCCACCTCTGCCAGAATGGCGTCCACCGAGGACAAGACCAAAAGCGAGGCCGATGTGCAGTCCGGGACTGTACCACCTCCGACCTACGAGGCCGCCGTGAGACGCAGCGAGGATGAATACATGATAAACAAGGGCGATTTACTGGCGCAAGAGCATGTTGATCCGGTTCTTGATGCGAAGATGAAGCTCGTCAACGATGCGATTGATGAGATTGGCATGACGCGATACCAGTGGAAGTTGTTTGTGTTGAATGGATTTGGATACGCTGTGGATTCTTTGATCTTACTCATTCAGAGTATTATTGCTGTAAGTGCCATCGCTGGGGAATAATCCTATCCCCGATGTCTCTAGCTCCACGGCTGTATCTGGGCTCTTAGCCAGATACGGGTTCACCGCAAGGCTGCGAGCGTTTGCGCAGAGATACGTATGTTGACCATGCTTACCTTATACCCCACCACTTACAGGGCCAAGCCGCGTATGAATTCAAGCCTGGCTTTCAATACGGTCTCACCGTCGCAGTCTACGTTGGAATGCTGGTGGGGGCTCTGTTCTGGGGCATCTCAGCAGACATAATCGGGCGAAAGTACGCGTTCAACGTATCGCTGTTGATCAGCTCGATCTTCTGTATTGTGGCAGGCGCAGCTCCCAATTGGATCGTTCTCGGCCTCTTCGTTTGTCTCTCTGCCTTCGGTGCTGGCGGCAACCTGGTGCTCGATACCGCCGTGTTTCTCGAGTATCTCCCTGGCAAAGATCAGTGGCTTCTTACCCTGATGGCCGCTTGGTGGGGATTAGGCCAACTTATTGCTGGTCTCTTCGCATGGGCGTTCATGCCAAACTACAGCTGTCCTGGAGATCCGATTGAAACTGGCGTGCCCTGCAACTGGGACACAAACCCTGGCTGGAGGTACATGTGGTTCGCGAACGGCGCGCTAGTGCTCGTATTGAGTCTTTTGCGTGTCACAATCATCAGACTTCGTGAGACCCCAAAATTCCTCGTAGGCGAGGGCAAGGACGCGGAGGTCGTCGAGACTTTGCAGTTCATCGCCAAGAAGTACAACAGGCCTTGCAGCCTCACCATTGAAGATTTTCAGGCTTGCGGCGTCACTGGAGACTACCGTAGACGTGGCTCTGCTGGAGCTGCTCATGCCGAGTCGAAGTGGTCTCTCAGCGAATTTGGAACGCACATTTCGGGCCTCTTTACTACCAAGAAGCTCGGGCTCTCCACTTCTCTGATCTGGTTCTCGTGGCTACTCATTGGTCTGGCGTATCCTCTTTTCAACGTCTTCTTGCCCGTGTATCTGGACACTCGAGGAGCACAGCTTGGGAATTTCTCCCAGAATATCAGATGGCGAAATTACGCAATTGCCAACTTGTGTGGTATCCCGAGTCCGGTTTTGGCTGGCTTCATGTGCAAATCTCGATGGTTCTGGGGACGAAGAGGAACTATGGTTTGTGGTGCCCCAGCCTCTGAATTTCTTGTACTGACTGCAGCTCCAGATCATTGGTGCTCTTTCTGCAATGACATTTTTCTTCGCCTATACTGAGGTCAGAACCGATGCCCAGAACCTGGGCTTCACCTGCGCTATCAATTTCTGCCTGGTAAGTCTATCTTGTTCCTTCTTCCTCCCTAGCGACCAGATCGAGTGGAGCGAGACAGAGGTTTCGCGAAGCAACACTTGCGCTGCAAATACCGAAGGCCGAAGCTGCACTACCAGTTGGAGCCCACAGTCCTGGACCGGAAAGTGCAAAGTCATACTCGTTGCAATATGCGACACGCTCTGGTCGCTCGGACTCCAACTCCTGCACCAAGTTACGCCTTTGGCGCTATGCTATGATCTGTTGCACTCACTGCGCGTCTTGTGCATAGCTAATCCGTGATTTAGAACATCTACTACGGCACCCTCTACGCATACACTCCAGAAGTCCTGCCTTCAGCTCATCGTGGTACCGGCAACGGCATCTCAATTGGTTTGAATAGGTTGATGGGCATCATGAGTGCAATCGTTGCCACGTAAGTGTCGCATCTTTCAATACTTGCATGCATTGCTAACGCACATCCTTAGTTATGCTGACACGTCGACTGCCGTTCCAATTTACATTTGTGCCGCACTATATATTGTGATGGCTATGGTGGCGGCCTCATTTCCCTTCGAGCCCATGGGCCGCCGAAGCTCATGAGCAATGCACAGGCCATTTGAGGCACCGCATCTTGGTGTACATATGAAAGGGACATCGCCTCACCGGCCGATGAGCACTTCCCACCATTCCAACAGCACTTATGAATAGATAACCTCCAGTCCATCATGCCAGCACTTCACGTCTCCCGCCAATTGTGCATGACGACTTTCGTACTGATGAACACTGTTCCAACGACCTTTGGCTGTATACAAGGATCTTTGGACTTCAATTGGTCGTTGTACCCTCGTCTGTTGGTTTTATTTGAGTCTGCTGACTTTGGCGTATCCATGTCTCATTACTCATGATCCGAGATTTACGCTCGAAAAGAGCCGCATCGGAAAATCCAAGCACGCTCAAATGGAATTCGTGCGCCTCTCCACGGCAAGCTCGCAAGACCTAGCACGCTTCGGCCCATCCTCATCAAGGATCCCAGCCACCAGGTTATGCGGCGATAGAACGGACGTCAAGAGATTCTGGAGGGGCGATGCCTTTCCGAGGCAGGCCCTCGCGCGGATGTGAGACCTGTCGACGCCGGAAGATAAAGGTATGAAGAAGCCAGAAGCGCTTGCCGATCCCACACGGCTATCGCACATGGTGAACCGGCAAGGCTCTGAGTGAGCTGAGTCCAGGGCCATGTGGAGTCTTTGGCCTCTTCCATTGGCTGTTGTTACTGACCAGCCTGCGCATAGTGTGACTTACGTGAATCTGGCTGTGAGAAGTGTGAGAAGGCAGGATGGAAGTGTGAAGGATATCGGGACCTCACCTCTCTATTGTTCCATGATGAGAGCGACCGTATCATCAAGAAAGTTCACGCCCAGAAGGGTACTCGCCGCCGCATAGAAGATGACGCTACCGCCGCCTCCACTGCAGCTGCCACGGCACTACCAAGTCCACAGTCATCAGCAGTATCTGAAGCAATGAGCGAAGAAGAACTACAGCTTACTCCTCAAGTTTCGGTGGTACAGGTGCCTCGCTCTGGAAGTGGAATCATCACGCCCACCTCACCAAGACCACCACCAGTGAGTTTTCATGCTGGCCTCGATGATCTGGCGATTGCCCAATTCTTCGAGAAATATGTTTATAAGTACCATGACAAGAGAGATCAATGGGACATTGACGCCGGCAATGGCTGCCTCATGGCAGCTGTCAAAGCCCTCGGTACTGTGGACGCTGTCAAGAATATGGGGCAAGGGCGAATGCTGGAGCCAGAAGCCCAGAAACGTTACGTCTCTGCTATCCAAAAGATCAACACTGCCCTACAGGATCCGCAAGGTCGGACTCAAGACAGCACACTACTGGCTATCACCATATTGGGTGTCTTTGAGTGCGTTTCCGGCTTCCAACGAAATATTGACTCCTGGCGAGAGCACGTCAACGGAGCCGCGTCTTTGCTACAACTGCGCGGCAGCGAGCAGTTCAGAACTCAGACAGGATGTCGTCTCTTCCTCCAGACTTGCACAAATCTCATCATGAGCTGTCTGAGCAGACGACTACCAATTCCTGCTCATGTACGTGCTATGCAGAAGATCGCGGAAAGTTTCATCCCTAACCCTCGCGAGAGCGTCTGGCGATTTCATCTGGCCAGTCTCAAGATCGCAGATCTGAACAGCCGCTTACTGCCTGGCAACTATCCGGTATCATCAGAGCAAGCACAGCTGATCATTGATGATGCTCTCTTCCTATACGCCGAACTGGAGTCCATTCTATCAGATGCCCCTCCCAACTGGAAGCCACACTACGTCGCTGCAACGGGACGTATGGTGTACTCCGACTACTATTATGTCTTCGACAGCTACGTCATTGCACAGATCATTTGCGGCAATTGGAGCTTTCGAATTATGCTCATCGACATCTTACGCAAGGCATTGGTCAATCTGAGAACCTCAGGACGAAAAGTTAATCCGGAACAGTTGAATAAGATACAGTTCTACATGGGAACCACCAGACAGTTGCAGTCGAGCATCTTGGCTGTGATACCTCAGCACCTGAGCCACACGTTTCCGATCATACATGCGCCGGACTCAAGTGGACAGGCGCAAGATCGGCTTGTGGACTTCAACTCGCGGGACCATCACCCTTTCAAGCAAGCTGAAAAGGATCGCGGTACCTTACCGTGGGTCAGGATGTCAGGAGGCTATCAGACTCAGTTCCCTCTATTCACCGCTGGCGCTGCCGACCCATTGGGAGGCCCCATTCGAACATGGGTCATTGGCGTGCTTAAGACGTTACATCAGACTCTGGGGATCCAGCAGGTGAGTAAGGTGTTGCAAGAGCTTGGTATTTGGCGTGCTGACTTCCTATGTTGCAGGCGGCAATACTGGCCAGCCAACTCGAACGTAAGTTGTGTCTGAATGAGCACTTAGACCACACGAGCTTCCCATGGGGTTCCTGACTGATTCCGTAGAAGGTGATGACTCTGGCTCTGGAATTCCCGAAGATATGTGGCATTGCACTTTACCGCCTTAAGAATCGCGCTTCGACACCAGCGCAACATTTCGACATGACAAGCCATCATAGCTCTGCGACAATTGGAGAGAGTGAACGTTGAAGTGGGTAAGTAAGTGCAGCGCTGGGCACGATTGTCTTGGTCGGGGGAAGCAAACACACCAAGCTCGAGCTTCCTTTTCGCAAATTCTCTCGAAGAACATGGACAGCTTGCTCTCTGCTACAGCAAGCATGT
The DNA here is from genome assembly GCA_002933655.1 of Cercospora berteroae. Taxonomy (NCBI): domain Eukaryota; kingdom Fungi; phylum Ascomycota; class Dothideomycetes; order Mycosphaerellales; family Mycosphaerellaceae; genus Cercospora; species Cercospora berteroae. Next base: position 4,134 of record PNEN01000537.1, on the reverse strand, counting down.
TGCGCGGCGCCACCGCAGAGAAAATGTCGGGAGCCATGAAGGACGACGATGAACTGACCTCTTCTGCTTTAGACCATTCACCCTCGCCGACCTCGTCGCACACACTCTCGCCCGCTTCGTCGCACACACTTTCGCCTGCTTCTCCGCGAGCGCTCTCACCCACACCATGTGGCACGATGTCGCCACCTCCAGCGTGCACTCGCAAGTTGACGTGGTCCGTCGAAATGGAGCGAGACCTCCTGCTAGCTGCTGTTTTCGGTAACATTGAAGATATGGAAGATTGTTACACAGGCCTGATGGAAGGCTTCGCGAACAATTACGGTGGTAAACAGAATCTAATGCCTGTTTTGGCGACGAAAATTTCGACTAACTGCTTGCACAGTCACCGTGACCGGAAAGCAACTGCACGCTCGCTTCGAAATGCTGCGCATGACTCAGTCCGACACAATGAGGTGGCTCAACCTCCCACTGCCTGCAGGTCCATGCCTAAAGTTCAGCAAGGCCGAATTTGACCGAGCTGAATTCGAGTCGACTGCCGTACCAGAGGCTCAACAAGATGACGATGATGAGGAATCCGACTTCAAGCAGTCCGATTCTGGGATGGAGGACGAAGAAAGTCTCGATCAAGCCTCGTCAGACGAGAATGAGCAGTCTGATTTTGAGATGGAGGACGAAGACGGTCTCGAGCAGAAGCCGTCAGACGAGGATGAATGGCCTAATACCGAGATTCAGGTCGAAGTGGGCGGTTTGCTTTATCGAGCGCGTAGGCCGCACGGTCTCGATCCAGTGGAGTTCTTGAAAGCAGCCCTAGAGTTTCAGCCTCGAGAAAGTCTCGATCAGGCCTCGTCAGACGAAGATGAGCAGTCTGATTCTGAAATGGAGAACGAAGACGGTTGCGAGCAGATGTCGTCAGACGAGGATGCGTGGTGCGATATGGAGATTGAGGCCGAACTGGGCGGCGTGCTTTATCGAGCGCGTAAGCCGCACGGCCTCGACCCAGTGGAGTTTTTGAAAGCAGCCCTAGACTTCCAGGCTCGAGTGGAACGGTGGGAGGGTGTTTGAAGTCGCTGCTCAGGCCAGATCTCCACTGTCGAGTTTCGCCCGGTGCCCGCGAACTATCAGCGAAGCCTCCATGTGCTCGGAGGAAGACGATCTCGGACTGACGGAGGGAAATAGAAGACTGAAGACTTCGAGACTGCGCATATGGCGGCAGAAAAATGCCAAGACGATCAATTGAATGAGGAAGGTGGTACGTACGAAGGATGATGGAAGTACCGATCCTGTCGATCGCTAGCTAGGGTAGCTGTAAGGTCCCCTCTGTCTTGCCTGACCGATACCTTGAATGGTAATGAGCTTGTTACAACTGCACAGAACCAAGCATTTTCTTTCACTCACACAGTACACCAAGCTTCGTTGCCAAGATGGTCGTTAGACCAGTGAAGAATGATAAGACTTTCAGCATCCACACCGATTGCTTATTCGATTCGAAGCAGAAAACGTTCACGGAAGACTCTACGATAGTTGTTGATCCTGATACCGGCCTCATCGTTGACGTTTACGAACGCAAGCACCCACTGCCACATAAGATCGAAGCTCCAGACATCGACCTTCGCGGGAGATGTGTACTGCCAGGTCTGGTCGATGCACATACTCACATACTCCTCCATCCGTATTCAGAGACCTCATCTTTGAATCAAGAACGAGACGAGAGCATCATTGAACGCACAATCCGAGCTACAAACCACTGTCGCGCAGCATTACTCGCCGGCTTCACCACCTACCGTAACCTAGGCACAGAATCAGCCGGTGACGCAGATGTCCACATACGCAACGCCATCAATCGAGGCATTATCCCAGGTCCGCGCATTCTCTGTGCGACTGAGCCACTAGCAAGCAGCAGCGGGTACGAAATCCGCATCGAAAGTCGAATCAATGGCGTCGAGATACCGCGTCTCTCTGACGCTTGCGATGGCGTAGTCGGGGTGCGAGCTGGTGTTCGCAGAAGATTGGGTGCTGGAGCAGATACCATCAAATTCTATGCTGATTATCGGAAACGTGCTCTTCGGTTTCCGGAAAGTGCTTGGGCTGGCGAGCCGGAGATACAGTATCCGCCAGGCTGGAGGGGATTATATAATGACCGGAATCCCAATTTGCTGCAATTCAATCAGGGAGAAGCGAATGAGATTGTGCGGGAGGCGAAGGCTTCGAGAGCACCGGTTGCTGCGCATGCACAGTGCCCTGAGGCTGTGATTCTCGCTGCTCGGGCTGGTGTTACTTCTGTTGAGCACGGGTTTGAGCCTTGGGAGGTGACTGATGCGCTACAGGCTTTGAAAGACAACGCAGTCATCTTTGTGCCTACGTTGAGCGTTTTCGAATATGGCCTGGCAGATAAGAAGAAAGAGTTCGCCAAGATCATGGCCCAGACGAAAACTGCATTCGATGCTGGTATTAAATTGGCCACTGGCGGCGATACTGGCGCTGTTGCTCATGGAGAAAATGCTAGGGAGCTGGAGCTGCTCGTTGAGGCTGGTGTGCCCTTGATGGAAGTGCTCACTGCTGCCACTCTGCACGGTTGGGAGGCTTGTGGAGCTGAGTGGGTAGGGAGGAAGTTTGGATGGGTTGGAGCCGGGTTCGCTGCAGATATTGTGGCTCTGGATACGGATGTGAGAAGCGATCTGGGTGCTTTGAGACGCGTTGACTTTGTGATGAAGGATGGCAGAGTGTGGAAGCGGGATGGCCAGGCAGTTGCGATGATCTGAGCGCACAACGCCTGGGCAGTGAATTGATGTAACATATCGCCGTATCGCATACATGACCGCCATCGTAGCGTGCAGACCAAAAGACACCGCACGTTTTCGATCGCTCAAACTTGATGATCCTGCTTGCATGTTGTACTTCGCTGTGCCCCTTCAAACTTCCTCGAAAATCCAAGCGGTGTCTCCGTGTTGGGCTCTTTCCACACGACCCTTGTCATCTACCACAACGACTAAGCGCATGTGGATGTGCCAAAAGGGTGACAGGACCTGGTAGCTGCCATCTGGCAACATTTTTGGAATGAAGCATTCCCAATCGCCCATACGTTTCACTTGTGCGTGCACATTACTGCAGCCTTCGCCGCCGTCGTGACCCAAGAAGCAACGGGAATGCTTGTTCATGAATCCCTTTCAATTGCAAGGTAGGAGAGAGTGTATCCTAGACTGCCCCGCCTTGTGACTTCAAAGGCTCTCTGAGCTGCCATATCAGCCGTGACGGAAACGTTGGCCGCGCCATTGACGAAGATGCGCGCTTGTAGCTGATGTTGCTGAGTGGATCTCGAAGTCAAACGGCTGGGGAGGGCGGGGGCTGCTGGCCAACGTCTCGGACCCGCAAGCGGTGCTCTCAGCCTCTGAGGATGGCAGACAGGGCGCTTTGCCTCCCAAGAAGGCAGACCAGAGCGTCTTCTCTTGCTTCAAATGTCGACACCAACATATATCCATTGCTATCGCGACCTTACTTCAAGATGATGGCAGCTCGTCGGTGGACGATCGGGAGTGCCCATGGCGAAATCGCCGGCTCAAGGCGGTCTGACCCTGCCGCCAAGTGGATGCTCCCACCACGCGCTCCTTCGCGGACTTCGCCCAGCCAAGACGCAGCCTTGCGGCTGCAGTAGTTCTATGCATTGAAAGAGCTATGGCTTTCGGCGCCGTTGGAGAAGGCCATGAGCGGCTAAAACGTCGGCCTACAGCCTTGCCTTGGTGGCGACCTTTCGCACATTCTGGGGATTCTCTACGTCCTCCTCATGTCTTGCGTGAGCTGACCGCTGGCTGTGTAGCCAGATCTAGGAATACACGATGACCACTCCGCAGGATGTGGACGCACTGCTAAGGCAGCTGGATTCTCATCGAGATGCTTATTTGGCGACCTTTCAGCAGATGCACGATCTCCTCACAAGACAATTGGCATCTTCGACAGATTCCTCGAGCGCCAACCTGCCTGGCCTCGTGAGACCACGTTCAATTGGGAGAGAGCATAAGCCACGGACATCATTCTCGCGAAATGAGCACAGGAAGTCATCGTTCGGCCTACACACTATACCAGCTTCCACACTTGATGCATGGGGTATGCCTCAGGCAGCCGTTCACTCTTGGCATTCAC
>PNEN01000536.1:158472-179752 GCA_002933655.1 Cercospora berteroae | reverse complement strand
TCTTCTCCGCCAAGAATCACGTGGTCAGGGTGGCTACGTAATTCAACATTTTGGCCTTTTTCGGACAACACAAAAAGTGTCGACATGGTTGTTTACCGGGGTAACGACAATGATGGATTGCATGACGGTTTTCGTCTTGCAGAGAAGTGTTCGCATTCCGTGGTAAAGCAGCAACTATCAGACATATTTCAAACTATCAACGAGATTATGATGAACGAGACTGAATGTTACAAGCAGAATAATCAATGCCTGCATAGATTGCGATGGATGTTGTCGGCTTCATCACCTTATTGACAAACGCACAAGCAATCCTTCCTGCTTATGGAACCACCAATCGCTCTTCTTGAGCGGCTTCTGGGGATATGCCAATTCCAATTTGAACTTGAGCAACAAATGCGGAAGCATCTTGTAGATTTCCGACAAAGATATGTTCTTGCCGATGCAAGTTCTGCGAGAGTTCAATTAGCCAACAGAGTTTCAGGGATCTGTTACCAATAATACATACCTGCTGCCTCCGCCAAAGGTCAATAAATATCGCTGTTATAAGTGTTAGCGAATGTCTTGCCGCTGTGATGTGCAACGTACCTCCATGTTTGCCGCACCAGGAGCCAGCCATCTTTCAGGAGAGAAGTCTGCAGCATCAGCGCCGAATACGTCTGTATCGTAGTGGAGTACAGCAGCATTGATTGCGACGCGAACGCGTTTCGATCCTGAGAAGTACCGGCCCACGATTTCACATCCTTCGGGAGGAGGATGTCTTTGTAAGCCCAGCCCACCACTGGGATGGAGTCGCATTGCCTCTTTAACGCATGCGCTGTAGTACGGAAGCTTTCAAGCGTCCGAAAATTTGACTGGTAGCGAGATTTTGCCAGCATGCAATGCCTCTTCCAATTCTTGCATGAGCTTGTTCAACGCGGCAGGGTGTGTCAGGAGCTGATGAATGATGGCACGCATGGCGATGGCGGTCGTATCTGAGCCGGCTAAAATGTTCACATAGCCCTCTTGTTGGATGTCTGCGATGCCAAAGTCGTCCTTTTCGCCTTTGTGAGCTCTGAGCTCAAACAGTTTGGTCAGAATATCGCGACGTTTGTTGATTGCCGAGGCTTCGATATCCTCGCTCTTCATCATGTCCTCGCGCCTGCCAACGTAATTCTTGGCAGTGGTCGCAACGCCTTCGAAGTCCTTTAGTGCTGATCTCGTCGAAGGAAACATGATGCAGAAAATGAGATAAAATGGTCGGAAAGCATGTGGCAACATCGCTACCACGAGGAGTACTGGCATCAAACGGTCCAGCGTGCCCATCCAGCGACCGAAATCAGATCCCGTCTCCCAGAAGCCGAAAGCCTGGCCGAAGAAAAGTTCTCCGATGATATCGAATGCGTACATTTGCAGCCAGGTGCCAAGGTCCAAGACTTTCCCGTTTGCTGCAAACTCTGAGAGCCTCGCCATGAAGAGCTCTGTGCATACGTCCACATGGGCCTCGGATTCGAGGACGCTCGACATGGAGTATACGTTGCTCAACACCCGCCTGCGAGCGGAATGATGGGCTTCATCGAGATCCGTGAACTGATCGGCATGTTTCGTGGCAAACGCATCTGGCTTCCAAATTGGATAGAAGTCTGTTTTGGTGAATTTCGACTTGATTCCGTATATCAACGGCACAGCCTCCGGATCACTGACGCTGACTTCGTTGGGAGCAATGCGAACCAATCTTCCATACTTTCGATGCACATCACGGTTGACTTCGTCGAACGAACCCTCCCTGACCTTCCACACATACCACAAGCGCGTGAGGGACGGCAAGAGTGGGCCCGGAACACCGGCGAGAGGATGGAGGAAGCGCACATGAAGCACCCATCCAACGGAGCCAAGCAATACGACCCAGGGAAGGTACGACAGTGTCTGAAGGGACAACATGAACCTCGTTGCTGAGGTGCGGGAGGTTTGCAGAGCGATGCGACCTAGGCTTTTGTGTTCCCCGCATTGAGATCAACTGCCGATGTTGTCAGTGGTTGCTGACGGGCTGCGCGTGGTTGCCGAAGCTCGCAGCGTGTGGGTACGCTTCACAATCTCGTGCTACAGTCTACTTGGCGAGGAGGGGTCGCTGCTGGGCGCTCATTCCCACCCCGGCACTTGGTATGCTCATGAGTCCGAGTTCTGTCGTGCAACTTGAATTGAGATGTCATGTTGTGTTACCCGCGGCTGTTGGTTTGGGGGCCGCGCTCTGAGAGCGGAGCTGGCAGAAGGATCGCAGTCACCGCGCGATCATTTGCAAGCGCGAGAGCAGAATCAATCTCACAGAGACACGGGACATGAATGTTTTGGCAGTCCGAGTGATGAGGCTCTGGGTGCTCGAAGTGAGCTCCATGTCGCCGTACTCCACGCTTGCCACAGTCAGCCGCTCCAGCGAAGACAGGAGAAGTGCCGGACAAGATGTCGACAGTAATCGTGTCGAACAGATATTAGATGGAGACCGCTGGCGCTCTGGCAAGATCTTGTAGCACTATCGGGCAAACCCGGCAGGTTTGTCGACGCTTTCGCTGCGATGCGCCTGGTTTCGCGTGATCGTTGGAGACGAGCTTCAGCGTTCTGGCGTGGATACGGGTCCGCGGCGGTGCGGACGGGTCGGCAGTCTGAACACAAAACAGAAAACATGAAGGTCGGAATACTCCGGGCGACGAGCGACGTTCATGAAAGGGAGCCTGTGACTGGGAAGATGCGGACAGCATCCTTGCTCGGATTTCACGTGCCAGGAACGTGGCTTGGCTCGGTGAGCTTGTTGTGAGTTCGCGGCAGTCTGTGAGTGGGATGAACTTCTTGACACCGACCAGCAACGTTTGTTTGCCGATCGTGACGAGGAAACACCATGCACCACCCAGCTCCACCATACACGTTTCACCATTGACCACTGCCCATCCCTCTCCACTCTTCCGCCCGCCGTCATGTCCACCGACACCGCACACCGCGATTCCTCCTCCTCCGCTCCCTCTGACCCTCCTCGCCCTCCGACACATGCTCCCAACAACTTCAACCGCCTCTCCAATCCGCTGCTCTCTACGCTTTCCTACTTTGCCGAGCCCGTCCGATATACCACCTCATCTCTCTTCCGCAGGATCAGCGAGGACGAAGCTCCCACTCCGCTGGCCAAAGCTCTCAGCGCAAACTACAACGGCTCCATGAACGATCCCACGACTGGCGTCTTCCACCCGCCACAGCAGCCCATTCGCAAGCGATCGCCCTTTCAGCCTCCACCTCTCACTCCTTTGACATTAGAAGGCTACAAACATGGCACCAGCCACAAGGCGAAGCTCTTACGGAAAGCTGTGGCCGAGGAGATCCGCTTACTGGTCCCTCCACGATTGCAATTGCAGGACAAATGGCATCTCATATACTCCATTGATCAGAATGGCAGCACACTATCGACTGTGTACAACCTCTGCGACCCATACCGAGGCAAGCGCGGAGGCTTCGTGGTGGTGGTTCGCGATGCATCAGGCGGCGTTTTCGGCGCATACCTCTCCGACCCTCCTAAACCTCAGCCACACTACTACGGTAATGGCGAGTGCTTCCTCTGGCGAGCAATGACCTTGCCCGCTCTTCCTGATCTCATGGATCTTCCTCCACCGCCGAGCGAAGACACCACGCACGCGCAGCGCATGACCACCATCGGCGTCCCGAGGACAGATAGTAGTGCATCCCTTGCCTCGCTGAAGGTGCCGGGAACAAATGGACACAAAACCGGGACAGCAACACCTGAAAGGATCCGCTTCAAAGCATTCCCCTACACTGGCGAGAATGATTTTACAATCTTCTGCCAGCAGGACTACTTGAGCGTGGGTGGAGGCGATGGACACTACGGGCTATGGCTGGATCAAAGCTTGGGTAATGGCGTGAGTGCGACGTGTCCCACGTTTGGCAATGAGCCGTTAAGTGAAGAAGGGAGCAAATTCGATATCATGGGCGTGGAAATTTGGTATGTGGGATCATAGAATACAGAACTCGATCGGGAAGAGATGAAAACAATTCAAATGAGGAGATACGATGAAGACAGTATCTGCTGCAACACCAAAGGCATGGCGAGGCGTTTTGATGGGATCGGAAGTGGCGTTCTGATGTGCGTGATGAATAGAAGATACCCAGGATCAAATGAAATGAGTGGCTATTGCTTGGAATTGAAGTTGAAGCTTGCGAGTGCGTCAAAGGCTCCTGAATGAATCAGTCCTGCAAAAGTGAATGCGCGTGGTTGGGAACCGAGTGGTGGTGGCGAGGCAAAATTGCAAAACGAGAGCTAGAAGCGGATTCGAACTCATGGGCAGCACGAAGCAGCGACAGCGAAGACCAAAAGGGAAGGGCCTGCTAAGCAGACAGGTGTCGCCCTGAGACGACAAGTGACTTCTTGACAGAGCTACTTCCCTGAAGAAGCAGGATTCCGATTGCTATATCAAGATAACCGACGGGAGCGGCTGGCGACAGGAGGTCCTCGTTCGGAATTCCTGACGTGGAGCGGCGATAGGTCACAAAAAGAAAGACGCCGCGCATCAAAGCTGTGGCACTCAGATCTGCTGGCGTGGCAAAAGAAAATGGGACATTGACTTCCACAGGGATCGCACTCTCGAACAGCGCAACCCGATGGAAATTCCAAATTCCAAAAAGGGAAGGGCCTGCTAGGCAGGCGGCATGGCTTTCTGGCATGTGTCTCTGATAGTAGAGCTACTTCCCTGAGTCAGCAGAATTCTGTTCAGTACATCAATGTCCATGCGAGCCGGCTGGAGACAGGAAGACAGGTTGGAGCACCCGATGGCGACATGATACGTATCAAAAGATTACAGATGACACATATCACAGTTGCAGCACTCATTCCCGCTGGGAGGGAAAAAGTACGAGATGTAAACATCAACAGGAATCGAACACACGGAATAGCGCAAGTCGACAACAAGCACAAAAAGGGAAGAGCCTGCTAACGCAGACGGGTGTTGGTGATCAGGCAACCTCAATATGTGATAGTACAGCTACTTCCCTGAATAAGCAGGGTTTCTGTTTGCCATATGATGGCTACCTCTGATCGGGATTGGCGGAGAAGGACGGCTGGCGACAGGTGATCCACTTCAAGTTTGATATCGTGTGACATGGCGGCGAGCACAAGAGGCGGTATCCCGCATCGGCGCGTAACGACAATTGGTCCTTGTGGTAGGAGCTACATACCACGATTCTCTTCATCGGACTGGACCACTGGACTGGCTCTGAGAGTCGGGAAATGAGGTTTCCATCAATGCCGTACTTCATTCGTGCTATACAACATCATTCGTTACTAGGTATTACCAGGTCCTCTGCGTCACCGCAATCAAAACGCAGGCTACTGTCCTCGCCATCTCGTACCCAACTCCAAGAAACCACCTCAAATCGGCACAGCATGCGGCTTCTATCCGTACACCGGTTGACCTTGGTTCTGATACTGCATCGGCTGCTGACCATACTGCTGAGGCATGCCACCTTGGTTCGTGGGGAGATTGTGGTCTGGCGCGAAGATCTGTGCTTCCTTATTGTACGGACGGTGTGTGACTTGTTTGCCGCAGCCTGTGCAGTACTGATCCCAGTCTGGCGAGTGCAAAAGTCAGTCTCGTTTGCCACACTGGTTGAAAGATCGTGCATCTTCAAGCTCACCTTGCAACATCCCATCTCCGCAGCAGCCCTTCAATGGGATACACGCGACACATGGACAGATGAGGCAGATTCCGATCACTGCGAACCAGGTCTTGTCGGAGTCTTTGCTGTCGGGCCGGGTTTGGCAGACTCTGCCTGTGGCTGGGCACCAGATGAACTCGGGTTGGTCGCGCAGGAGGTTCAGTTGGGTCGCTGCTTGCTGAGAGAAGTTAATATCAGTCTCTCGGCGAGAAGGAATCTGTTTGGCATACCTGCTGTGGAGGCGCGACATTCGGCACCATCACCATTTGTGGACCTGGGGACGCTGCTGGCCCGCGATTGATGGTTTCCATGGGCACAGGACTGGAGTGGTGATATTCCGGTTTGTGGCCAGGCGCTTCGTACGCCGGCGCCGGCGTGTGGTCTTTCTCAGCCGTCGTCATGTTCGATGCCATTGTGTGAAGGATAATATTGGCTGAGCACGAATTGCGCCGGCTTGAGCTGTAATTCGGAGGTCTTCTTCTTGATGATCAAGGTGTCACCTGTGCTCGATGTTCCACGTATCAAGGTGTGACTGCGAATGCGCCTGACCTGATGTGATCGCGGCTTCCAACGAGAAGTGAAGACGAAAGGAAAGGTCAGTCCTTCTAAACCAACCTTCCTCACCTCGGGGATCTGGTCCAAAGTTCTGCGCCTCAATGATCGTCCGCAGAATTGGATCCTTCGTCATTTAGTGTTTCTCACCTAACAACAACAACTGCATGCAAGGGGCCGGCAGCAAACACGGGCACTCCCGCTCATGTATCAGCCGCCACTCGCCGTCAATTGTCACACGCCGGTTTTCCTGGTTTCTCCATCACTCATCATCAGCGATTGAGCCTTTTCCGCGCGAATGTCAAGTGAGCGGAAGATGTATCGTGGTGCTGAGCGTTCGAGTCTTGGCAAACCGATCTGCGCCACAGCTGAATCCTTCATCTAGGACTTGATCTTCAATTGGCCAGACGTGCCGCCTACAAAGTTCGTCGCGCATGTGGGTTGCACAAACACTTCAGCCGCACCTCATTTAGCTCTCGCAGGATGAGCGCTAATTGCAGCGAGTGTCTCGACACAATGGAAGGAGCGAACGATCATGTTCATCTGACCATGCTATCCGGTGCCGAGCAGACCCCATCTTCAGTCTCACAATGTGATCATTCGCCAGCCTCTTCACTCAACGTTTCACTATGCGCCTGCTCAATACGAAGAAGCTGGAAGTGAGAAGGTTTCCTGATGCAGACGGCCACACACCTCCATACGCCATCTTGAGCCATTGCTGGAGTGCAAATGAAGACGATGAGGTGCTCCTCGTGGACATTCAGAATGGCACCGCGGAAACCAAGAAAGCCTACCCCAAGCTCGCGGCCGCCATGAAGCGAGCACGAGAATGGAAAGGACGGGAATTCGAGTGGATCTGGTGCGATACCTGTTGCATCAACAAAGAGAGCAGCGCAGAGCTATCAGAAGCCATAAACTCGATGTACACCTGGTATGCGGAGTCTGAAGTATGCTTCGCATATCTCGAAGACGTAGACTTCGAATCGCCACGAAAACTCCAAGAATCGAAATGGTTCACGAGAGGTTGGACCTTGCAAGAACTGATCGCGCCTTCGGAGCTCATTTTCTACGACAAGAACTGGAATCGTGTGGGCAGCAAAACGTTCTCTGCGATCTGCAGCATGGTCTCCGAAAGAACTGGCATTTCTGAAGACATATTGAGCGCTCCTGGAACTCTTCAGTCCGTCTCTGTCGCTCAGCGCATGTCATGGGCGGCTGATCGCAGGACGACTCGACCAGAGGACAAAGCCTATTGCCTCATGGGAATCTTCCAGGTCAACATGCCAATGCTGTACGGAGAAGGTGCTGTCAATGCATTTCATCGACTTCAAGAACAGATTATGAAGGAGAGCAACGATCACAGCATCTTCGCCTGGACTGCCAGTGTCGGTAGGGATGTGACAGGTCGTCATGGGCTGCTAGCCGATAGCCCGGATGCATTTGCGGAAAGGTCCAACATCATCGGGTATGCAGATTGGGAGGACGAACAGCCGTTCCAGCCCAGCAATCGTGGACTACGGATCAACTTTCATCTTACGCCCGTAGGCGACGGCACATATTACGCTGCTCTGAATTGTCCCATCCCTTCCCCTCAAAGAGGGTACTTTGGCTTCACTTGTATCAAACTGGAAAAGCTGGACTCCGGTATCAATCAGTATTCGCGTGTACAGTGCGAACAGATTTTTGGGCTTGAAGTCCGTTCGAACAGACCGAGCATCGTTTACGTTCGCCAAAAGATCTCTGGTCAAGACGAGGATGCGCTCATGCCCTGGCATTTCTTCCAGCCACGAGACCTGCACTTTTCATCGGACCTTTACGACTTGATGCACTTGGCACATTTCCCTCTGAGTCCAGCAGATCAACAACATGCTCCTCGGCCAACTGTCAAGCCTTGGATCGCAGCAGCTCAAGCAAGTGCCTTTCAGATCATCAAGCGAGCTGGTAGGCTCTCAGCTGTCATGTTTCTGCAACGGAGAACAGATAACTCTCGACTCGCAATCTTACTTGGCAGCATTGGAGATACTCAAGTCGGGTTTGACATTGCGCCTGTCCAGGATATGAGCATGAGTATCACAGAAATTGAACAAACCATGCGATTACAACCCGCAGGAACCCACATGGAGGCAGGGTCCCACAAGGTACGCATCGATGTCACCGTTCGCATTGATGTGCCGCGGAAACTGTACTTGCTCGATATTGTGGTGGATGGAAAGTCCGAGCCCGCTGATCTGATCGAGTTCAGGCCGGCTCCGTGTACTGTTCCTGACGCGGTGCACGAGGTCGTCAATGACATCGTGTCGGACGTGCAGTACGTTGCTACAGATGTCTCGCTCCGGCCTAGGTCAGTCTTTCGACGAGTTACAAAATCATCGAAGCGGTGAAGCTTGGTTGCGAAATTCCTTTACATTAAGATTCATTTATGGAGACTCATGCTGCCACTTTTCGTAACGGAATGTACCTCATCCCGCAAGCCAGATGTCAGGCCGCTGTCCTCCATCGCGCGTGGTTGTGTCCTTGATTTCCACATACAGCTTGCCATTCTTCGTCACTGGTCAAGCATACCTAGAGCTTCTGAGCTTCTAGTTGAAGCTGATGTGGACATGGTCCCTGCGAGCTGTTAGCGCGACTCTGAAGCAGTAGCAACTAGTCCATCTCACCAGTGGTTGGCGGTAATGGATCCACGATCTCCTTGGGTGCGCCAGTTGTTCCATCCGGTTACAGCATCCCGACCTGGAGTCCAGATACGCTGACCCCAGATAACATACTTCATGTTCAGCGAGCCACGGTTGTTCATGGCCCACTCGGCGATCTGGCGACCAGAAATGGAAGCTTGCTGGAATCGATATCAGTGAGAGCAATGAAAGAAGACTCGCAGTTAGAACTTACACCACCACCATCGCTCAACATATAATCAATAGCCTTGCCGCAGCAGTGATCACTACCGCTACCGCAAGCGCAATCACGGATACAGAAAATCTCTCGAATTCGTCCCGGCCATGCGTTGATCACGGTGTTGGCACCAGTGACAGCAACCTGCCGGCAAGCGCCCACACCGGGAACGGATGGCCTGTTGTAACCTCCCCAGCCTTGAGCACCTGAAGAGCAACATTGCATCTGAGCTGGTCCTGGACATTGTCCGGAGACACTGCTACCAGCACAGTCACTTCGCCAGCGGCAGTTGCCTGAAGAGCCATTGGCGCAGCTCGTTTTGGAACAGCAGCGAACGTTGGCAGCGTCTGCGGGGCAAGCGCCAGCGATTGATGTTCCTCCTCCGCTGGTGCAAGCACCGGAGTCTATACAGACACCGGCGATGCCGTTGGGTCCATAGCAAGGATCGTTGACTGCTGCACATGCTACAGCTGCCAGGACGGTAACGAAGAAGGTGGAACGCATATTTAGCTGATTTAATTGGTTGATATTAGTGAAGGCTGAGATGTGGTTCCATCAAGGTGGCATCGCCACAGCTGATATATATATATATTCCCTCTCCAACGCTCTCACTCGGCCTCTCCCTCCCACCTCCAATCTACTACCGTATCTCACAAACAAAGCCGAGCTCAGCTACTGTACTACCATGCGCTCGCACGCTAGTGATCATCATGCGACCATACCATGTGTGGTCATTTCTCGCTAAATTTCTGCGACCACATGCAACTTTGCATACCAGACCGCATGACGTCTGCTGGTTTGCACGACGATCAAGATAGCAACGTGCTTCAGGAACGAAAGGAATTTGGCTTCGCCAAGTGCCGTGCCATGTGGCGCTGCTTGGGACCTGGCAAGCTATGGACTTTTGCGGAAGGACCCTGCTTGATCAACATTGGCTGTGCGGAGGACGCCGCTAGACGATTGCTGGTGATTCGTGGAGGGGTTGCAGACCTGTTTCCTTGGAGCTGGAATGTAGCTCGGGTGGTTGCATTGTTCTTGGCTCGGGGGAATACGTGGTGGCTGGATGTACAGTAGCTGTGGTAGTGAGTTCGTATAAAGTAATAGTAGGCTTGGATTAGCGGGTGCGACAATCAGAGAGGAAGCTTTGGTGCTGATCTTGATTTAGTCGCTCAGGGCATTGTTTTCTGGTGAAGCTCTCTTCACTAGATGCTTTGTCTTCTCTACGTAAGGGCATAATAAGGAACAAGTCATGTGTTTTGGTACTGGCTGTCAATTTCTTGCCTGGACTAGAAATGTCACTACTTCGCACTACTCTCAGCTGGCTGCATCGGCCACCGTCTGCTTTGTCTGCTTCTGCGAATTGGCTGAAGACCTTTTCGAGCCGTTCGCAAGCAGGTGCCCACCGCCAATGGTCTGACTTCATGAGAGCCACCGTTACATTCTCGTCCTTGTGGTCAACCACGGCTGACAACAATTGAAAGTCTGCGTGAGCGATCTGTGTGGATGCCGACGCGAACGGAGCTCGTAGACGTGTACCTATCTAGTGCCCGTCAGCGGTGTCAGACTCCATCGATGGATGCTACGAAGGGGTGGATACATGATCGCAAATGGATGTCCAGACGAATGGAGTGCATCAATGTGCAGATCACGCTCCCATAAGAGCTTGCGTATGGTTCACTGGTTTATGGATAGCGCAGCTCAGGCGCTTGCAGACCGGAACGGGCTTATTTGACGGGTGCGTCATTCGAGGCCCAGTTCACGACGAAAGATCTGCTGGAGCTCCTGGTCAAATCCTATGTCGCGATGCCGAGACCACTCCGATGCAGGGCCTTTGAACTCGATCACGTCCATGACCTGCTTCCTGTCTGTTCCCATTCTCTCCGCGTGTAATTTTTGCACAAGTGGCAACAATCCGTTGGCCATGGTGCGTGGTAATGTGAAGTTGCGACGCAATAGAAGATCGATGCGAAGGGTGTCCAGATCCAGCATATTCTGCAGCACCAAAAGCAAGCTCTTCACAATAACCTGTTTCTTTCCTCCGTGAAGCTCGACGATACGCATGGCTTGCACTGCTCTTGGGAGTTCAAGTGCTCCTTCTCTTCGGGTATATTTGATCTCATCCGTGTCCGCCGCGATGAGGAATGGATTATTGCCATAAAGAACCGGTAGTGCCTCTTGATAGATTTGTTTGCAGGTCGCAAGTAAGCTTGGTACCAATCCAAAGGACGTGGGGTCTGAAGTATTCCATTCTCGCCGGTCATATTGATGGGGAAAAGTGATTGGTGACATGAACCCGCGCTGAATCTCGCCCAAGTCGGGGCGCAAGCGTGGCATGAGGACGGTGGGCCCATTGGATCGCGCAACCAAGACGAGCTCATAGATTCTGTTGCGGAGCTCCGGCGGAAGATCGAGAAAGCCCACAGTCGACGATGCCATCTTTACGAAAGTGTGGCTCTGCGTGACGGTCAGCAAGAACGGCCAAGGGGGTCGAACCAGCTTGATATACCAACTTGATGAACTCGGGAGCTTCCACGGACGACTTTTTCTTGACCGTCGGAGTGTTGTCGCAGATGTCCAAAGTCAAGTCGAAATCAACTGTGACGGAAAGAGACAACGCCACGCGCCAGCAGAGGCCAAGCCGCGCCTTCCGCAGATGTCGGGGAAGGCACGGCGCAATCTCCTGTCGTGCCAAATGTCAAAGTCTTTTGAAGCGGGAGGGATCTCCAAAGTGTTGTGTCCCTGCCTCTTCGTGACCTTTGCCAAAGCCACAACTAGGTCGCGAATACTTGCAAGAAAGTTGACTACATGTCCGGTGTGTATGTTGTGTCTTGACACATGCGGCAGTGACATGCACAGTCAAGACTACATCCAGGTGGCATTGCTTTCTCGCTGCGTGTCTGTTGCGGTTCGCTCGAGCACCTGCTTCGTATCATTGCCTCAATCGCGTGTACACCTGCTTTTCTCCGACCTTGAGGCAGCTTGGGGAAATTCGCGAAGTTCATGCCCGGCACAGATCGTTGCTGTCAACGCCGATGAAAGCGTTAGACACAGTGCAATGTTCTCGGTAGAGCCACTTCCCAGTGTGTGCTCACCTGTTGTATCCTCGAGCACAGCACGTATGAACCGTAGTCCTTGTCGTGGCAGCTTGGAAGAATCTCTTCTCATTCTTGTGAAAGAACGAAAGTGCTGTCGTGATATATTGAAGCCAGTATCACAGAAATCGTCGACCCCCACGACTTAAGCCATAGAGGTCTTCGTCAAGACCGCAAAGAACAAAGGTCCCCAGCGTCCTCCACCAGGATGATCAGGCAGCACGATCCACCCGTGCTTCGTGCGCTCAGCCCAACTCTTCTCCAGCTCAATCTCAAGCGGTTCATCTCCGTGTCCGGGACCAAAGCCGACCTTCACAGTCCACTTCAATAGTCCCTTTTTGCGCTCCTTCTCGACCTGAGACAGCATCTTCTCGATGACTCCATCGTTCTCCGTCGGCTCGATGGAACACGTGGCATACATGATCGTTGCTCCGACTTTAGCTGCTCGTAGACCTGTCATCAGAAGCTTCACTTGGGTCTCAGCCAAGCGCTTCGACGAGCCAGGTCGCCAATTGACCATTTCTGGTGCTTCTCGACCTCCAAGTCTTGCATTTGCATGGGCATGTATGATGTGGCGTTCCGAAGAACATGGCGCATCGATTAGAACTTTGTCATATCCGACAGTCCCATTAGGTGTCTTCACGACGAGCTCATAGTGCGCCTTCGGATTCGTGCCGTCTATTCGCAAGGTCGAGATCCGCTGAGTATCGAATAAGGGCTTTGGCAGGTAGCTCCGTAGATTTTCAGCCAGTCGTCTTTGTCGTGGTGCGTCGGCTTCATTGGAGTGTAAAGTACCAACTCGAAGTGGTTTTTGCTCGAAGACCTTTGCTCTAGCCTCTGAGTCATCGGCATGGTGCTGAGTCCAGATGTTCTGTGCCAAACTGATCGATTTCCCTCCTGGTGCAGCGCACAGGTCGAGAACATTGTCACCATGTTTGACATCGAGTAGTTGTGCTACCAGCACTGATGCGGCATCTAAGTTCCAACGCGAGCATAGCTGGCCGGGCACTGAGAGGGGCGCGGGAAATGGTTCGCTGGAAGGGGTCGAGGAGCCATCCTCTGCAGGCTTGGTCTGCCTCACGACCAGATTGAGCGGAGCATTTAAAGCATGATCTGGAACACTGGGCCGCGGAAGCTGCAAAGGCACTTCGTCCGTGTTTGGAGTGCTGATCTTATCCTTGGTTGCTTGCAGCGGAGCGTAACGGTTTAGTAAACACGCATATCTCGTTGGTTGCTCGAGAGCTGGTCTCAAGGTATTTTGCCATCTTTCTTCGCCCCAAATAGCAGCATAGTGCCGATCAAATGCATCTGCAGCGCTCGAAGCTGCTTTCCGTTGGGTCTTTGTCATGCTCGCAGAATGTCAGGTACGGGAAGAAAATTTATGACCTCACCTGACGCGCATACGGTCATGCGCACTTCAACTGAAGCTCTCACTCTCAAATGTGTGATCTGAGGGCTTCACTTCAGCGAGCAGTCATCAGCTGGTGACAGATACCGATCCTAGACGAGAGAGGTGAGGTCGAGAAATCTCCAGGCAGTGCCAAGACCAGTCGGCGGAAAGAAATGCCGATCTCCATCGCATCGCAAAATTATCCAGAGCTTCGACTTCACGAAGGAAGCTCCCTTGCAACCACCTCTACTTACACCACACACGATCCGCTGGACCACGGCAGCTACTGAAAGGTAGCTCGGTATAACTGCGCACCCGGAGCGCAGTCTGAGAGCGGAGACAGTCGAGTAACAGGGAGCAAAGAAAAAGAGCACGAAAATGTCATTCCGCGGACGAGGTGGAGACCGCGGTGGTCGCGGCGGTGGATTCAGAGGCGGCGCACGCGGTGGCAGAGGAGGTTTCCAGCAGTCATATGGACCTCCGGACCAAGTCTACGGTATGTAACACCCTTGCGACACCTCACAGCAGCGGCCGCTAACAATGGGCCACAGAAATGGGCAGCTTCCTCCACGCAACCGAGGGCGAAATGGTCTGCGAATCCATCAACGTCAAAATCCCCTACTTCAACGCACCCATCTACCTCGAGAACAAGACGCCCGTCGGAAAAGTCGATGAGATCCTCGGACCACTGAACCAGGTCTTCTTCACGATCAAGCCGCAAGAGGGCATCCAGGCCACGAGCTTCAAAAGCGGAGACAAATTCTACATCGGAGGCGACAAGCTATTACCGCTGGAGAAGTTCTTGCCAAAGCCAAAGCCACCGCCAGGAGCACCAAAGGTGAAGAAGCCAAGAGGTGCAGGCGGTGCCGGACGTGGTGGCTTCAGCCGAGGCGCGCCAAGAGGTCGTGGAGCACCAAGAGGGCGAGGCGGTGACCGCGGTGGTTTCAGTCGAGGCGGCGCACGAGGCGGTGGTCGCGGATTCTCTGGATCTGGCGGTTTCAGCAGAGGTGGCAGCAGAGGTGCGCCTCGTGGAAGGGGTCGGGGATATTAGGAAAAGACGCGATTCACGAGACATTGGCTAGGCGTTTGGCGTTTCAAGAGAGAAGGGAGTCCGAGGCGCGAAATGCCAATATTGATTGTTTTTGACGCAATATGGGCTGGCAGCTACGTCCTCTGCGCGTTCACAAAAGCTGACGAGACCAGGGAACATGGGCTCGTGGTGTGTCGCTATTGTAGCTATACGACGTGTACACTTCTACAACTCAGCCTCGTATCTCCATTCGGTTCTTACACAATGATTCCTCTTGTTCCGCGCGGCCGTCGCAAATCGCATCAACAAGACCGAAACACCGGACGCTCCGGCGCGACTCTTGTCTTGAGGACATGCGGGAACGGAGAGACTTGTGGCTGTTAGACCTCTGAAGTATCAGTGCCGGTCCCATATGCCTCCCAACAAATTGTAACATACCATCTCGAACCGGCCCCTCATCCACGTCCATCTTAGCACATTCACCAATATCGAGAAGAAAAGACGTGGTTGGACTGGGCAATGAACGAAACTTTACAGTGTGTTCCATTTCCATTACTAGTCATCTATGCATTCGTTCATTCATTCTATGCCTTCGTTCTCATAAAGTGAGCTAGTGCACGCAGAAGCACATCCATCCAATCAGTTAGCAGCCAGCTCACAATGCGTAATTCCCGCCGATTCTCACATCACCAAAGGCAGCAGTCTCGAAGCCAAGAAGGCCAGATTGCTCACCACCGTCTCCTTTACCACCACCACGCCTACTGATGCCGCAATCTTCTCGCTGAAAGCTTGACTGCAGTTTACAGCTCGGAGCTGCCCAAGCACGCCTGGCGAGTCTGGCTTGACGTTGAGTTTCTCGACGAAAGCGGAAAGGATGGCTGCATAGACTCTGCCATCAGCAAAGGAGGTCGACAGGTTGTCGACATGAAGACCAGCTTGGGTGGCATAGGCTGCCGCCCATTGCTGTAGCAGCTCCTCCTGTTCTGCTGGAGAGACTGGCAGATTCGCAAGTGCATGTCCGGCAACGCGATCGATGTCCTCGGCAAGCTTCTTCCAGTCTACGAGATATGAGAGTCCGTAGTTGCTCACGAGAGACCAAAGGAGGCTGAGGGTCTTCTCGCGATGGCCGTTGACGATGTCCTCAGTGGCGATATCTGCCACCATATTGGCAGTGGAGACGTCGTAGGTGGACAGGGCTCGTAAGGCAACCTGGACGTTGTAGCTGCGTTGCGAGGAGTTTTCACAAGGGAGCTTCAAGAATTGTGACAGGGTGTTCTCCGATTTCTGCTACGGCGTTAGCAGAGCCACATGTGATAAGGTCAGGCAGCCTACCTTGAGATCCATATGCTCATACAAGAACTTCTCAACAAGACGCGTGAGGAAGACGCCATTACGGAAGTCCATAGCGATGTTGTCAACATGGTAGATAACCTCGTTGAGAGCGTCTTGGCGGTACTGTACATCGTACTGCAGATGCTTGAGCGTACGCATGATGTCTCCGCAAGCTGGAAGCATGTGACGACCAAGTGTTTGAAGAACGGACTCGGTCGTCTTAATGCTTGAGTCGCGAGTGATGAGGCAGCCACCGTCGACAATACCAGCCTCAGCAGACTGGTCGAGGAGCCAGACGAGCATCAAGCTCCGAAGCATAGTCTTCTGCCAGCGCAGAGTGTCGAGACTCTCCTCGCTTGTGGCGTGCGGATCGGCGTCGACATCGACTACGCAGACAAAGAAGTCTTCGAGAAAAGCAGTCTGGTTACGCTTGCCAGATCTTGGATCCAGGGATGAGCCAGGTGAAGTGTGCAAAGGCTGGAGTACTTGTCTGCCAGCAACAACCTGAGCAGCTTCGATCAAGATTCGGTTGTTGTATACCTCCAGCCACATCTTCATGAGGCGCTTCCGCAGTCCGAGATCCTGTGTGGGCTGGTGCGTTCCAATTGAATGCTGTGGATGAGCAAGCGCGCCGTATTTGAGCGAAGCCTGAAGACGGCTATGCAAGCTAGCCACTTCCGGCCGATTATACAGGTTGACGAGCCGCTCCCTCAAAGACTCGCCAGCCGCTGAGGCGTGAATCACTGGAGCCGGCGAAGTGACTTGAAAGATCCCGTTGATGACTTCGGAGAGTGCCACCTCTTGGAAGCTCAACCACTTGTCCTCGTACAGAGCCGGCTGCGAGAGATTGCCTTGGAGTATTGGGTACTGCTGAAGCTTGGCAAGTTGTTGCTCGTTGCGCTTGCTGGCAACGAATTCACGAATCCTCTGCTTCTCTTCGTCCAACTTCGAGGTAGCCTTCACAGGTGGGGAATGAACATCAGCGTGCACTGGTGCAGTAGGCCGGCAAGTAGTTTCCCCGGTAGTGTTGAGCGTATGCACGAAAGCTCCGTGCTCATCGATAGGCATGAATGTGATGGTCTTGCGCGGCTTGTCTTTCGGGCGGTCTGTCCGAAAGTCTATAGTTGTATGCATCTTGATGCCTGGTGGAATTTGCGAGGTCGCCGATGTGAGTTGAGCGTGTGCACGTGGCACGATCGATTGCCGATTACGAGAGGCTTGCGTTGGTGCGTAGAGACTGCGTGGCAGGGTACGTGTCTCAGTGGGCTCGACAGCGCCAAAAGATTTCACGGCCTTTTGTGCAAGCACTTGTCCGGCTGGTGGCAGGTTCTCCTTGCCAGTATTGCTTTAGAAGAGTCAGTGAGGTACATTTACAGTGATAGACGGAGTAACTCACGCTCCAGCCACGTCCCATCCGGGTATGTTCTCCGTGGAGGGTGTCTCGCGCAGAGGCAAGCGCTTCGGTGCCACCAACAGTGACGACCTCGACTTGCGTACGGGCTTCTGGGTAATGCCAGTGTTCTCTTGGCTCTGCAACTCTCGTTGTCCGGTCAGGCTTGGTAGGTGAAATGTATCCTCGATCCGGTGAGTGTCATCGCGAGCTCCGGGATGTATGGTCATGACCGTAGTATCTTCCGGCACGAAGATGGTCTGTCTTCGTGGTGGCTTCCTGACGGTAGAGCCAATGCCCAGTGCTGCACCTCCACTACCGCGCGGTACCTCCTCACTGACATTGGTGCGCCCTGAACGCAGCCTGTTCCCTCCCATGCCGATCATGCGTCGAGATTCCCAGCTTGCATCGCCGCCAACTGCTCCACCACATCCACCAATGCTCATTCTCCCACCAGCAGAGATGCGACCTTGTGACCCATCATTCCCTCCGTTGCAAACAGGTCTGCTATCTTGAATGCGAAGACTCGCCATTCCCAAGCCAATGCTGCTCGCCGTGCCAGATGTGCTGCCGCCGCCCGCCATGCCGTGAGGGCGTTTCGCTGGTGGTTTACCCAGCAAAGTGCTGCGACTTACCTGGTGGTTGTTTCCAAGCACCGGTCTCTTCACTTCTCCAGCAGTGATCTCGCTCTCTTCGCTGACCTCCTCGAAGATGGTAACGGGTGCTGCCTTCTTTCTTGCCGGGCCCGCCATCATGCTTCGCCTTCGTGGTTTAATGCCAGTGAGCGGTTGATCGATGGCGCGTGTATAGTCGATATTGGTTGTGTCGTCTCCAAAGAGCTCAAAAGAAGAGATGCGCCGGTGCGAAGGATCGAGAGCCGCGGGTGCAGGACAAGGCGTCTGCGAAGTAATGGAAATTCGAGACATGGCCAGAAAGTGAGGTGGGTTCTCAGATATTAGATAAGCAGTCCCGAAGCGATTGGAGTAGCTCCCGTCGAGCAGCAGCGACAAACGGAGAAGCGACTGCTGCGCGTTTGCTCAAGATGCGCTGGGTCTGTTGCGCCCGTTTGTACGTGAAGGTGAAAGTGACGTGCAGCCACGCAGCTCTGAAACCATGCACAGGCATGTTTATCGTGGTTGCCTCGGTGATTTAGAGAAATCGCGTTCTGATAGGCTGCAGAAGCGAGGACAGTGAACTTCACATTCGCGACCGTTGCGAAAATGCCCTGACGAGGACCATCTTGTGCAGGAGAGTGCGACTAAAAGTGTGAATCGGAGCCTGCACTGGTGCGCACATGCGCGCGTCGGGTTTCAGGCGGTAATGCGACATCGCGACCACAACACGGGCGACGCTCCCGGATGGCAGTGATCGCGGCGAGCTTGTGACAATGTCCGCACTTGTTGTACCTCTGGGTTTATAGTCGATGGTTGGTCGAATGTGTGGCGAGGCGGCAAGAAGAGGGAGTTAGGTAGGCATCTAATGTTCAGCCAATGTGGAAGTGAAGTAAATCGCGAAGTGGCAATCTTCACTTTGGTCCGGTGAACATCTTTCTGCAACAAGAAGCCGCCAGCACTTCCAAGAATTCCGAAAACCATCGCGATCTAAGCTGCTGGCGCAGATAGAAGTGCACGCGGTCGCTTGAATGAAGTGGAATAGCTTCAATTCGCGATTTGATGCGTTTAGCCTGCCTCGAAGCTTGAAGCCCACAAGAATGAGGTTTGATCGCAATTTGCTTCTCTGCAGTGCAGGCATTTGACAAAACAAGAGCATACTTGCGAGCTTGACAGCCTCAGTTGTCGACATAGTTCTGAATCTTCTCCAGAGCCAGGACCGCTTTCAGGCTCTTCAAGTCCTTGACTATGACCATGACATCGTCCTCGATGCCTAGCTTGTGTATGAGGTAGTCCCTCTCGAACTCCTCACATAGCTTCGTCAGGTCGAACTTTGGTATGCGACTCCGCTCGTCAGTGGCCCAGTCTTCTGCCACAGTCCCATCTTCCGGTTCTGTCCCTCTGAACCTCACGACGGCTGAGGCATTTTTGACTTCGACTTCGTTGACCCTTTTGATAAGTCCATGTGGATGTGCGTACTTGAGACCGGAAACGACAGCTTCTGTCAAGATCTCCAGGACCTTCTCCGGCATCTGCGCGTCCCA
This sequence comes from Cercospora berteroae, assembly GCA_002933655.1. Classification (NCBI taxonomy): domain Eukaryota; kingdom Fungi; phylum Ascomycota; class Dothideomycetes; order Mycosphaerellales; family Mycosphaerellaceae; genus Cercospora; species Cercospora berteroae. The sequence goes on along the minus strand of PNEN01000536.1, from coordinate 160,240 downwards.
CTGCCACTCCGCCACAGGCTTCACATTACCTCCGCCAGACTTTTTCGTCAACGTGGCATAATCATCCCTCGTCTTCTGATCGGCAAGTCTCACCCAAGATCCACCACCTTTACCTCGACCTTTTTTGGCCCCCAAGGACTGCACCACAGAGTCTTTTGCAAGAGTCCAGGATACATGTCCAACTAGACCTGGCGGAGGAATCGTACGATATCCATACCCCTTGAGTGGTTTGAAATAGGGCTTTGTGGGACCCAGCTCGCTACCGCCTTGTCGCGGCGTAAACAAGCCGAAAGGAAGAAGGAATTCGATGGGCAGTCTTGCTCTGGTCAAAGTACATTGCCGAATGGGCGTTTCTAGAGCTCGCGCATAGGAGTTAAGTGCAAGCTCTTGCTGAAAGGGCGTCAAAGTCCGTGTCTCGGAGGTCCCGCTCGCCTGAGCGTTTTGCCTATCCTTGGACTGTCTGTACTTGTGACGTGCTTTCAAGTAGAGAGGATCCAGGATCTCTGGAACTGGGAGTGCTCTACTGCCATTCTTGCGAGTTCGTAGTGTCCGCGTGCCATCCTCGGAGATGATTGTAGGCTCATTTGCAGAAATGGCTGGCGGGGCTTCACGGTACCCTCTCCGATGCCCAGTGGACGCGTCGGACGAAGTATGACGACGAGGCCATAGTAAACGTGTTGTTCCGTGTGCCACAGCTACTGGACGTAGACTGGGATTCTTCGAATGTAGCATCACATGTTGCATGAGGAATGTGAGAAGGTGTAGCATCCGTGGAGTGCAGATGGGTGGAGCTTGCGGCTTCGGAAGTGTCACTGACTTCAGCTTTCACCTCGACCAAACACACGTCCGTACAACATCACCCTCTGCATACAATATGGAAGTCCTCGCGCGCCCTGGCCTGCGGGCTACAAGAGCACATGTTCTGCGCCAAAATTGGATGCGCCAGACACGTCGGGACTTCACCATACCGCCATTTCCACCACCATCTGCGATCAATGCCACCCAACAGCAGCCTGCGGCTCCTCAGCATCCTCGCTCCGCCATGCCCATGCCCTTCGTCACCGACATGACCAATGGAGCCTGGCACACGTCCGACATATTCTCTCGACTCCTCAAAGAACGCATCATTTGCCTCAACGGCGAAGTGGAAGAAACCATCTCCGCTTCCATCGTCGCCCAGCTCCTCTTCCTCGAAGCCGACAATCCCTCCAAGCCCATCAACCTCTACATCAACTCCCCTGGTGGGAGCGTCACAGCAGGTCTCGCAATATACGACACAATGCAATACATCCAATCCCCCGTCACCACGATCTGTCTCGGACAAGCTGCAAGCATGGGAAGCTTACTGCTGTGCGGAGGTGCAAAAGGACGGAGATATTGTTTACCGCACTCGCGCATCATGGTGCATCAGGTCAGTGGAGGATACAGCGGGCAAGCTTCCGATATCGCAATCCACGCAAAGGAGATTTTGCGGGTGAGGGAGCAGTTGAACAAGATCTATCAGGCACATCTGCCGAAGCACAAGTCGTTGGAGGAGATAGCGAGCGTGATGGAGAGAGATTTCTTCATGAGCGCGGAGGAGGCAAAGGAGTGGGGCATCGTGGATGAGGTGCTGGATCGAAGGGCAAAGAAAGAGGAGGATGCCAAATGAGTGACAAGTGCTCAGAGGTCGATTTTCTCAGAGGCTCCCGAACTTCACAACATCTTGACTGAAGACTGAAAGTCTGTTACACCATGCGAGCCTTCTCCCGCGCCAAGCTGGTAGCTT